>JAKSZT010034297.1:1970972-1991128 GCA_026826555.1 Tolypeutes matacus | reverse complement strand
AAAAAAAAAAAAAAAAAAAAAAAAAAAAAAAAAAAACATACTGCAAAGCTACCATGGTCAAAACTGCATGGTATTGGCACAAGGATAGACATACTGACAAATGGAACCAAATTGAGAGTTCTGATATAGATCCTCACATATACAGTTATCTGATATTTGACAAGGCCACGAAGCCCACTTAGTTGGGAGAGAATGGCCTCTTTAACAAGTGGTGCTTGGAGAAATGTATATCCATATCCAAAAGAATGAGAGAAGAATACCATCTCACATCTTATACAAAAATCAACTCAAGATGGATCAAAGATCTAAATATAAAAGCTAAAACCATAAAGACCTTGGAAGATAATGTAGGGAAGCATCTACAGGACCTTGTAATAGGAAATGGTTTCATGAACTTCACAGCCAAAGCACGAGCAGCAAGAGAAAAAATAGATAAATGGGATCTCATCAAAATTAAAAACTTCTGCACCTCAAAGGTTGTTATCAAGAAAATAAAAAGGCAGCCTACCCAATGGGAGAAAATATTTGGCAACCATTTATCGGATAGGAGCCTAATATCCTGCATATATAAAGAAATCCTACACCACGAAAATAAAAAGACAAACAATCCATTCAAAAAATGTGCAAGTGACCTGGAAAGACACTTTTCCAAGGAAGAAATACAAATGGCTATAAAGCACATGAAAAAATGTTCAACATCGCTATCTATTAGGGAAATGTAAATCAAAACTACAATGAGATACCATCTTACACCCATTAGAATGATGGGTATTAAAAAAACAGCAGACTGTAAGTGTTGGAGAGGATGTGGAGGAATGGGAACCCTCATCCACTGCTGGTGGGTTTGTGGAATGGTCCAGCCACTGTGGAGGGCAGTCTGGCAGTTCCTCAAAAAACTAACTACGGATCTTCCATATGATCCAGCGATTCCACTGCTGGGTATATATCCAGAAGAATTGAAAGCAAAGACATGAGCAGATATATGTGCACCAATGTTTATAGCAGCATTGTACATATGCCAAAAGTTGGAATCAACCCCAGTACCCATCAACAGATGAATGGATAAACAAAATGTGGTACATACATACAATGGAATGTTACCCAGCTGTTAGAAGTAATAAAGTGCTAACACATGGAATAACATGGATGAATCTTGAAGACCTTATGTTGAGTGAAGCAAGGCAGGCATTGAAGGATGAGCAGTACATGACCTCACTGATATGAATTAAGGAAATTGAGCAGTCTCCAAGAACCATTGTCTGAAAGATAGGTTTACAAGAAAGAGAAAGAAAAGAGAAAGTTGTGAGCCATCACTCATACAGACTTAATCTATGGTAAAGTGGCAGATTGTAGTTGTGTATTGAAGGGATAGGACAGGTGGGTAGTGACATTATTGCGTTTGTGAAAATTGTGGTGCAGGGTTGACAGGTGGGTAATTTGGGAAGGGTGGGTTAGAATACCCAGGATACTGGGGAGAGAGATGGAGATGGACCAGTTGAACACTTGGGATTTGTGGGTATGAGGTTGAAAGTGCAGAGGTGGGAATGCTCTTATGGCAATATGACAAGGAAGTGTCACTGATTTAGGGTGTTGTTTGGGGGGGCATTCAGGACAGGGCACATCTGGAGCAGGCTTCTTGGGAGTGTGTGAGTGTTCATCCCGTCATAATGTGATGTATCATTGGGTAGAGATCCACACAATGAGCAGGAAGGAGATGGACTCCCATCTTTGGAAGGACCAATTTGCCCAGAAATAGGTAGGCATCTTTTATGAGCAAGTGCGGTTCCTAATAGGGGACGACAAACCAGTGTGACAAGACCTCTTGTTGCATGTAACTATGCATCTTGTTATCCAATGAGCCAAGTCAGGGGGTCGTCGTGGGTCCTGGGGGGATGGGGAGGAAGGAACAGAATAGATCAAACAGGGTGTATTTAGTGGTCAATGGAAATGTTTTTCATTACCTTACAATGATGGACACAGGACATGGTAAATAACATCACAATGTATATAATTGTATGGTATAAAATGCAAACCATATTGCAAACCATTGACAATGTTTAGTAGCTATGTTTCACTATCTGTATAACAGTTATAACAATGCTACCATCCACATACAAAAAGGTTTTAATATGGGGTGAGGAAAGGGGGAGGAGTTTGGGTATATGACAGCCTCTTGTATTCTGTGTGTGACTTTGCTGTGACTTAAAATTTCTTTGAAAATTAAGTGAAAAATTGTGAGACACTAGGGAGTAAGAGGGGGAAGGTGCCACGGTACAGACTGGACACCCAATATTGCAGTAATAAAAGGCAAAATGTCAAAAAAAAATTTTTAAATTTATTTTTCCCATTTTTTGAATATCCCAATCTTTTAATTTTATTTTAATTTTATTTTTTTTTTAAGTTTTCATGTATTTTATCTCTTACATTTAAAACTTAGAATCATTATTTCATTTTCCTATTAATTGTATTTGGCTATTATATTGGCTTCATCTTTAAAGAAGCTTTGGATCACAGAAGGGTTAAAACTGGGGTAGGAAAGGATCATTGGTGGGGGTGTCAGGGATGGGCAATTCATGGGAGGAAGTTCATATGAACATACATAAAAGGTATATAAAATTGTTCAAATGCTCATGGGGCATGGTCACAGTGGGTGGAGAATCACTCAATAAATGAGAGAATACTGAATTCCCAGCCTGGAGAGCTCTACCACATTCTTCAAGGGAGCAGCAATAGTTGCTCAAGTGCAGGGGCAGTGTCTGGCTAAGGAGGATGATTCACTGATGGGCTCTTTTTATTGATGACTAGCCTTAGGAGTCTTTGCTCTTGAAACTGAAACTTAGCCTATTGTCATGTGTTGCCTAAGGGTTGCCTCCTGAGAGCCTCCTTGTTGCTCAGATGTAGCCTCTTTCTAAGCCAAACTCAGCAAATGAATGTATTACCTTCCTCCCAGCATGGGACATGACTCCCGGGGATAAGCCTCCCGGGCAATGAGGGATTACTACCTAGTGCCAACTGGCAATATGACTGGAAAAAGACTGTGAATAAAAGGGGGGAAAGGTAAAGACAAATGAGTTCATATGTCTAAGAGACTTCAAAGTGAATCGGGAGGTCATCCCAGAGCGCTTATGGACATCTCAGTAGGACCTCATAGGCTTTCAATGTGGATATCACCCCAAATAGAGGGGCTCCTAAGGACTCTGGAGACACCCAGGTCCTATATCAGGGCGGATAGCTCCAGAGTTTGGTGCCTTATCAGTGGGCCCTACTTTGGAATCTGTGATCCTGAGAGTGACAGAGTTGGACTCAAATATGTCCTCCCTGCACAAGGTCCATAAGTCCCTTCTATACAAACCTATATGTAGTGCTGGAGTTTGTAGGTGTACTTCCAGAGACTGGAGTCTTTGGTCTGCCCATGTGCCAGCTGGGCCAGAAATTTCAGTGCAGCTGCAACTTCTACTCTACAGATCAATGGACTCACCCAGGATACCTGGCGGGGAGATGATGATGGACAACAGCCATCCCAGGGAATGGAAAGCATCTACAGCTGCAGGCAGGATAACCCAATCCATCTTTACCCATGGGATATAAGCTCCCTCTCATTTGGAGGTGGAGTGGACATCACCATCCCAGACTCCTCAGGATTAGGGGGAGAGCTATGGGCTAGAGTGGACTTACTGGTATTCTGTTATAGACATATTGTGATTCAAGTAATGGAAGAAATTACACTAATGTGGAGCCAGTGGCCACTGGACACTTTGGGGGCAGGGAGAGGGAAAGGCAATTGTAATACAGGGGCTTTTTCAGGACTTGCGAATTATCCTGAGTGACATTGCAATGACAGATATAGGCCATTTTACATTAGCATATAACATGTAGAACTGTGTGGGAGAGAGTGTGGTCTACAATGTGAACTATGGTCCATGCTTAGTGGCAAAGCCCCAGGATATGTATGTCCATTGCAGGTGATGTGCCACACTAATAAAAGATGTTTATGTGGGAGGTTGTGGGAGTTGTGGGAGTTGGGGCATATGGGAATCCTTATAATTTTTGTGTAACGTTTATGTAATCTAAGTATCTTTTAAAAAATAAAAAAACACATGACTGTGTAACACAAACAGGGAAACCTGTTGTTAATGATGGAATATAGTTAATAGTACAATTATAAAAATGTTCTTTCATGAATTGTAACAAATGTACTACACAAATGCCAGCTGGTAATAATAGAATGGTTTATGAAAATTGTTTTATGCACAATTTTTCTATAAAATGCCAACATCTTTAATTTAAAAAAAAAAGAATGATAGCTATTATTATGCATCAGATTCCATGCTAAATGCTTTATATCATTATCACATTTAATCCTTAAAATCACTTTTATAGTAAGCATTTTTAATCCAGTTTCACGAATAATGCAACAGAAGCACCCAGACTTTAAACAATGGAACTAAGTACACAAAGCTACCAAGTGGCAGAGCAAGGATTCCTATTGGGATCGATGATAATCTAAAACAGGCATTGTTTCCTACATACCACCCTGCATCTAGATATTGAGAGTTTTGTGTCAGGTACACACCAACACTGAAAATTGATTATTGTTTGCTTTGTCAAGAAAAGCATCTTTCTGGGAGCACAGGAGGAAGCTGAAAAAATTGTTCACATTCCATTGCAGATTTTCTACTGTTAGCAATGCTGATTCCCCAAGATAAACCCCTGGCATGATTCATAGCATCAAATGAATTTTCTCTTGGAAGGACTCTCCCATATCATTTAACCAAGAATTTTCAAACTGTGTCTTGGGACTGCCAAATTTGGGTTAATGGTGAGCCGAGTAATGGATAGTGTCTCTGGTCTTGTACCTCAGCTATACTTCAATCATAGATGCTTCACTTCTCTGTGTTGTATACATTTAAGTCACATTTAAGTTTTAACTTATAGGATTCCACTGTTGATGAAACAAAATTATATCTACTTTATTCAAATTCCCACAATGCAGATAGAACACTGTGGCCTGAGAGGAGAAACCATTTCCCAAAGAGCCTCAAAAATAGAATTGTGGTAGACACCAGCACACCTACTTTCTTCTCACTACAGGCTCTGCTCTTAGTCTGTTCATGAGTGAAATTCCCAATCAATCTCAGTGTGCAAAGAAATTCTGTGAAACATCCCTTAAGCCCAAAAGATTTAGCTGAATGTTTGAATTATGTATTGCCATGGCCTGTCTTAAGTGTGGAGAATATGGAAGAAAGAACTTCTGGATTCACCAGAATTTTACCTAGGCCACTTCTGAACCAGGTTATGACCAAGACATTGACAGAATGGCTGTCTTGTGAATCACAGGATGTTTAGCATCATCCCTAGCCTTTACCTACTAGATGTCAATAACACTACCCTCCCACACACAGACACATAAATTGTGACAACCAAAAACCAGAAACATCTCCAGACAGAGCCAAACATCTCCCAGAGGAAAAACAACACTACCACTTGAAAGCCACTGATTTGATCTAGGCACTAAAATAATTTATTTGATCATGACTTTTAATGACTTCTTAGCTAAATTTAAAAGAAAACTAAATTTACAATCTAAAACAAAATTGCACTAGTGTTAGAAAGCAAAAATTTCAACCAAAATTTTATTAACAGTACTTGAATAAAGACTGATGCAGCTTTTAGTTTGTGTGTGTTTCTGTGTGTGTGTGTTTGTGTGTGTGTGTGTGTGTGTTGCCAATTTATGACAAATCAAACTGTGTAGGTACGGAAGTATCTGTGGATGTTTCAAAATGATCTGCTTTTCATGAACATCAAATTTTTGATCTATCTGCAGGAAAAAAAAAAGATTGATAGCTGCTATCAAATTTGATAGCATATCCTGGATATAAAAAAAAAAGTTTTCTTGCTCTAAAATTTTAGCTGCCTGTCACTTGCATTATATTATGTCACATCTCACAATGACATATTACAGTGTAATGCAATGTAAGTCACATAATAGACAATGGCAATTCATAACTTTCTGAACAGGGAGAGTTGTTCTTTACTGAGACGCTTCCCAAGGGAAGTGAAGAAATCCCTCTGCTGAAGTCATTGGCAGCACTGCTCCACTGGCCTGTTCGTGATTCTTACCTTCCCATTCTGTCCATACTCTTTCTTTTCTTAACCTGTCTAATCTTTTAAAGAACTTCTTCCACTTATTATTGTGATGGGGCTGTCAATCAAGTGGCCGACATCCAGTGGGAGGTGGGAACATATCCATGCTGACCTATCGGAGGACTCAGGGCTCCTGATACACTAAAGGAGGCATTTATGAGAATTAGAAAATGGATTTACCATTGGGAAGCCACAGCCTTCTAGGCTCAGGAGACTTCTAGTCTCAGGAGCTTGGCAATAAGATGATGCCTTTCTGAAAATGAGGCAAGGGAGACCTCACTGGGATCACAGTTTCTCAAGGGGCGTGTGGACATTTTCCAGTCCCACTCTTTCAAAGGGCTGCGGGCATTTTACAGGGAATACCTGATACACCTATACATAACAGACCTGAGAATATTTCATCCCCACAAATACAGAAAATGGCTAGTTGGATCACATGTTCACTTCTTGGCCAAACATGGACCTTTCCCTGGGAAATGGCATGGGACCTGGGATAGAAAATATTCCTCATCCCAGAAAATCCAAGCTGTCAGGTTTGGGTAGGACTTGTGCTACTGGGGACTTACTTTCTAAATCTGTAGTGAGAATGTGCCGGGACTGCAAGCCAGCACAGAAGAAGGAAAGTAGAGGAACAGTGATGGGACAAGACAGGGTGCTACAATATCTTTGCAGCACCTTAATCTGGTTATTAGAGAAGCTGGTTAAACTCTGGCCTTTTTTGTTACTTAAGCCCATTTCCCTTTACAGTTCAGGCATTTTGAGTGAAGTATTTTGTCACTAGCCAAGCAAATATGGTTTAATGAATACATGTACTCTCTCCACCTAGATTTATCTAAGGGTAAGGCCCTCATGATCTCTTTTTAGTGAAGTTATATTAAATGCATTCATTCATTCAGCTATCTCTTACATTATTTAATCACAGTGACAATTTATTGATCTCATCCTTTGAGCCCAGGTATTATACTATGAGTTATACATAAATTCTTCTCTTACTCCTTGTGATGCTGTAAGTTATGCCTGGATGTATCCGATTTAAGAGGAGAAGACTAAAGCTGAGAGATGCAATAGCTTATCAAACAACAGCTATCAAGTAATAGAGCTCACAGATGGAACTCCATCTGAGGGAAATGGCCTCCTCACCCTGTGTAATCATCTCTGCCATTGCTTACTTTCATTATTGTTGAGAGAATCTTTTATGTATTAGAACCCTGAGGGAGACAAGAATTGTGTGGAATCTAGAATAATAGAATCACAGCTGTGACAGTCCATGCCTTCCCCAGTTTCTCCTGTTTTTTTTCTGCATCATAACTTTTTTTTTCTCCCAGCTCCCAAAGAGAACCAACTAATATCTGCTGTGTATCAAGAGGTGTAGACCTACTGTAATGTAAATGACCTTGTTTCCATAAATCCAACATCTAATAGACTTAAAAGAGTGAGGCTGGTGAAGACACAGGAATTGACCAGGAGATTATAGACTCTATCTTTTAATTTCGACCAGAAGATTTTGGTCTGTGTTTCCTGAGTTCCATTGGCTCTCCCACTAGAATTGATGATTTCTATGACATGTATTCTTGCTGAGTGCCCTGACATTTTACTTTGCTTCTTCCATCTTTGCCCTTCTAAGGAGTTATATATGGCCCATGTAACCAAGCACGTTGTTCGGCTGTGTTCTTGTACACTTTAAGAAGGAGAGTCACAGATGGGAACATCTATGCCACAAGTAGTGAGTTTTTTTTTTTTTTTTTTTAACTTTCTGGAAATTCCTCACTAATTTCCCTCCCTCTACTTTTCTGGAATCAGCATATTTAGGATTAGGCTACACTTCTGGGCAGGATTATATGGTTAGTTTAATCCTGTAAGCCCCATTATTACCAGACTTCTGTTTCCCTATTTCCTAGTTAGAAGTCTCTCCAACTTTCCTGTTGGGTCCAACTGAAGAATGATAAAAAATCACTGGCTACTATCCTCCAGTTCTCTACCACTTGTGCATTGACATCTTCTTTCTGAGAAGAAGGGGCCCTGGTAAGAAAAGTTCGCTGAGGTTATAACCCCATGTTCTATATGTGAATACAAGATCAAGCATATACCAAAATAATGTATTTCCAGAAATATCTTATATAATCAATATTTGGATTCAAATTTTGCAATTCCAACATAGGAATTTGTGCTTGTGAAAGAAATTGATAAGAAATTAATTGTTAATGATACTGCAATTATTTTGAAAAAAATCATATTCATGAATTAAGTAAGTGTGTAATATAATAAAAACAATGACTGCTTTTGGAAATGCCCTTCTTTATGGTTTTTACAGTTTATCAACCCTCTAAATTCAGTGGACTGTTGATATGGATTTCATATAGTCCCAGCATTATCCTTTTTTTTAAATATATTTTTTATTTTTTCTAAAAGATACTTAGATTACATAAAATGTTACCTAAAAAATATAAAAATATAAAAATATAAGGGATTCCCATATGCCCCACTCTCCACAGCTCCTAATTTCCCCTACATTAATACTTTATTTCATTGGTGTGGTACATTTATTGTAATTGATGAACACATTTTGGAGCATTGCCACTAAGGATGGATTATAGTTTACATTGTAGTTTACACTCTCTCCCACTCAAATTCTGCAGGTCATGGCAAGATATATAATGGCCTATATCTGTTGTTGCAGTGTCATTCAGGACAATTCCAAGTCCCGAAAGTGCCCCCATATTACACCTTTCCTACCATCTCCCTGTGCTCAGTAACCCCAGTAGCCACTGTCTCCAAATCAATGATATAATTTCTCCCATTGTTAGAATCACAATAAGTCTATAGTAGAATACTAGTAAGTCCACTCTAGTACATATTTTATTCCCCAATCCTGAGGATTCTGGGATGGTGATGCCCACTCTACCTCTAACTGAGAGGGGGTTTTGATCCCAAATCACTGAGAGATAGGACTCTCCTCCTTGCAGTTGTAGACTCTCTCAGTTCCTTGGTAAGGTGGTTGTCCATCCTCACCTCCTTGTTAATTGTCTTGGGTGAGTCCAGTGAACTGGAGAGTAGGTGCTGCAACTCTGCTGAGGCTCAGGGTCCAGCTGGCACATGGACAGACCAAAGATTCAAGTCTCTTGGGTGTACACCTACCAACTCCAGCACCGACTGTAGGCTCAAATAGCAGGGACAGAAAAGGCATGTGTAGAGAACTCACAACTGAGTCCAATTCTGTCACACTCGGGAGCACAAACTCCAAAGTAGGGCACTGGCAAGGCACCAAACTCCGGAGCTATCTGCCATTACCATAGGACCTGGGTGTCTTCAGAGCCCTCAGGATCCCCACTATTTGGGGTAGTATCTACTTTTGTAGTCTATGCGATCCTGAGACGTGTATAAGTGTTACCTCTGGGATGACCTCCCGACTCATTTTGAAGTCTCTTAGCCATATAAACTCATTTGTCTTTACCTTCCCCCCCCCCTTTATTCAAGGTCTTTTTCTAGTTGTATTGCTAGTTGGTGCCAGGGAGGCTCATCCCTGGAAGTCATGTCCCACACTGGAGTGAAGGTAGTGCATTTATATGCTGAGTTTGGCTTAGAGAGAGGCCACACTTGATCAATAAGGAGGCTTTCAGGGTAGTCCCAGCATTATTCTTTTACTTAGGTTCTTGTCCTTTTCCTCCAGTTCTGTTCATAAGCCAATGTTCTCTTCTTCAGGTTTATGAATGGGAGTACTGTATTTGATTTTAAGAAATAATTTTTTCTTTATATTTTCATATTCTTGAAATCAGGTGTGTCTTACAGTAAATGGTAACTTTTGAGTGGAGCATGGCTTATTTTTCTTTTTTAATTAGACATAAATTAATGGTGCATATCATTTATAATATGTTTAATGAAATAAAAAATTTTAGGTATAAGATTAGAGTTTGGGATTTGGTGCAGAAAAAGGAAAAGATAATGTGTTCGTCTGATCTGGCTCCAAGCCACTGGATTTGACCTGAACTATTCACAATGTTTCACTAGACTACACTGATACATGGGTCTGATGCCCCGCTGAAGTCCCTACTTTGTTCTATATGAACAGAATTTTCCTAGAGATATCCAGGGAAGGATACTGGTCTAGGGCAGGACTTTAGTATTACTGTGCCCATAACTTTGTTTCATTTAAATTTCACATCATATTATCAAAAAGTATGTAAACACTGTTTATGTGGAATCAAAATATTACAAAACCTCTATTTCCAGAAAAAAAGTAAATCTTTATAAATCTTCTCTCTTTCCTTCCACTTTATGCATTTTACACATTTGTTTTCATTTTAAATGGTGAAATGATTTGTCTGTATTATTTTTTGTCCTAATGCATTGTGCATATTTTTGTGATTATATATTACCATGAAAATAGGATAATGTAGACTGAAAACTTAAGATTAAATAGTGATTTGTTTCCCTTGCAATTTTCCATTACCTTTCACTGGTCAATTTATGTCCAATTGATTTCTTTGCATTGTGATCATTTAAAAATATAATATTGGTTACTTAATTTTTATGATTGATGCGTATCTTGTTTCTTCTTGACAGGGCCACTACAAACCTGTTAATTAATATAAGCACAAGAAGATTTCCTCCACTTCTGATACACTACCTTTGGTGCATCATTGTTGTAATTTTTATTGTTAGAATTTTTCATCCAGACATTTCAGCTTTTTAATTAGTTGACAGTCCTTCCAGATTTTAGCAATATGTTCACTGTCATCCTTAACTTTTGTGGCTTTTATTTTTCAATATCTTCATTAAATTCAGAGTGGACCCAGACTAATTAGCCCAATACCAACACAGGAACAATTATTGTCTTCCTCAGCCCGAGAAACTAAGGAATGCTTTATTTGTTTCTTAATAACTCAGTATCATTGTAATAAATTATGAGGACCATAATGAGGATCAGACACAAACAGATTAAATTAATGCTTGTCTTATAGTAGATGCTCAATAAGCAATAGATGTAATAATTTTTTTATGCTCTGGGCCTGCAATAGATCATTCTGTTGTCTTTTTGTCTTATTTTTCTTTATGTTGCCAGGTATTACATCAACTAATATTTTAATGGTCTTCTCTAATGTTTTGCTGATTGTTTCTAAACTGCTAATGCTGGCAAAAAGGAACCAAAAGCATAGCAAAACTATAAAATTTTAAAAATCAACAGATTTTTCTGAGCAAATGGTCTAAGAGAAAAGTGCAAATCTTTGAAGGGAAGTATATGCTACTGATGAAAAAGAAGCTTTAGCATCTCAGTAAACACATTTTATTCTGGCCAAGTCATATCTGAGCTTCAATTTCTTTATCTAAAAACTGGCAGTAATAATATTGATCCTGAATATTTAGATAAATAGATGATAGATAGATAGAGAGATAGATAGACTGTAAATTGTCTGAAATAATAGGTGCTCATTAAATTTTAGCTATTATTTTTTCGTGGAATTTGGTATATATGCTTTATATTGATCTATATGGAGTAGTAGAGAATATGCTTTTCTCAAAATAGCCTCAGGATTCCAAATAAAATCCTAGACTGAGACTTAAGCATAATTCTAATATTTATATTCATGTTTATGTTTCTCAATAAAAGTTATATTATGATCAATTATATCTCTATGGTATGAAACATTAGATAGATTATTCCTTGGGTAGAAAAAGTGCTTGCAAAATTAAACATTCATTTGGGAATATGTACTTATTGTAGGAAGACAAAAAAGTTATATAGCAGAATTAATAAAGGGGATATTTTTTCTTTTTGTTGTTCCCCTACCCTATCAAAACATGAACTTTATATAATTGCCTGCATGCATTTTTGGGAAAAATGATGCCAAAATTTAGATAATTTTCTCTTAAGCATTCTAAAATTGTTCTTTGTTGAACTTTAGCCTACCAGTAGTTTTAATCAAGACAAATTTCATGTCTACTTACAATATATGTTTCATAACATGGCCAAATTATTATTTTTATTTTTTAAGATTTATAACTATACACTGAGTGAACGTAATGTGAATCTACATTGATTTTTTCCCAGTCCCAATATTAAACTGTGTGTATGTCTGCGTAAGTGTGTGAATCCCCCTCAATCTGTATATTTGTTGTCTTGTTTAAAACATCAGGAATGGATGCAAATTTACTCAAAATACTAAGAGTTATCTCAATTTTGTTTTGGGAATCAATCAGAGTCTTATGATCATAGAGTTTTTTTGTCTTTTTCAACATTTGTGGCCATTCTTGTTTCTCCCTTAAGTAAACTAATTGCATAGATGGGCCATTCTCCCTTAACTCTTATGGGTACCTCTACCCATAATCATGTTCTTAGTTCCGCAAAAGTTTACTTAAGTTTTACTTTTTCCAGAAAGTTCTTCTTCATAAATCAAAACTGAATCCAATAATTAAATATCTCTGTAAAACTCTATTTTTCCTTGTCTTCATCCAATGCAAGGATAATATGCAATTGGTAGCAATGTATATCATCCTTGAAAGATATGCAATGCTACTAATTTCTGGAGTATTAGAACCATTTTCCATATGTTTATTGAATTATTTTGGTTTATAGGTATAATTTAGTTAATTGGTTGTCCAGAATTCTGTCAAAACATACTGAGAAAGGGCAGGCTATGACATTGTAGAAGCATATATTTTAATACTATTCTGTATTTTAATATGGACTTGATTTTGTACCATGGTTTCTAGTATAAAGATCATTGCATATTCATTGTTTCTTTTGAATGTGGAAGATAAGACTGACCACAATGAGTACAAGCCTGTTCCAAGCTCTGTCCTTAACATTTATCTTACATTCCTTCATTTGGCCATCACCATGATTTTGTTTTAACATTTTCAAACACTTTTACCCTGTTTTAGAAATTTAAAAAGCCTTGTCCAAAGACACATCATCATTAATTTATGGAGTCAGGGCACACTGATTTCAAAGTTTATGATATCTCTCCTCACACCACATGTTTGCACACTCAGAATGTTGGAACAGATGAGCCCTTAGCTCCCCAGCATTGACCCATTCATTTTGTGTGAGAGGAAAGTGAAGCCCAGGGAGGAAAAGTAATTCACAGTGTGACCTTGACAGAACTAGCAATGACTGCCTGGCCAAATGAAAAAATGAAATTCAGAGAAGGATGATTGTGCTCAGCATACCGGGTATGGTACACCTTCCTTTTTTTTTTTTAAGACAATCCTAAGATAAACAGCCTTAAGCAACATAGGGAGGAACTTCTAGTAGGCAATCTACCAGGATGAAAGCACAGGTAATGAGTAACCCAGAAAGGTTCCGAGACAACAATAACTGTCTTACCCTATAAAATACATCACCTCCTTCATTCTGGTGTCACCATAGGTAACAGATAGAATAGAAAACAAATTGAATAGGTAATATTGAAGAGGAACCCAATGTCATAACCAGAAATCAGCACGATGTCATCCTCTAGTCACCTGGGGCTCCAGTAAGCATTATACACTGAAAATCAGCAAAAGTTTTGGTTCCTTGAACCAAGAAGGTTCAATGTGTAGGCACTGGAAAAATTGTGAACTATATATAATGTGAATTGGGTCAAAACTATAATGGATTTTAATAAACCTGCAAAAATGAATGATAGTCTCAGCACACTGGTTGTGCTACAGCACAAATGACAGCAATGCCTATGGATCATTGTATACTTGTAAAGGACTCACCAATATGCTTTCACCCTGCAAACATAAGGATATGAGTAGTATGACTCAACATAGCTAGTCTGAGTAAAGGGTAATGAGGGTGCTGATCTGAAATTCAGAGGGAGAATTAGCTGTCCATGACTGCAGATGTCCATCACCACTCTAAGATAGGAGTGATGGAATTCATGTACCCTTAACTCTTCCTTATGTAGGATCAGCTTCACCAATTGGATAAGGTCTAACAGGGAACTTTGTTTATGAGGATAGGGCTAGAATGTGTGGTCATCCTCCCAAATCACAGTACTTTGTAAGCTAACCTGTGTATTTCCCTACTGAATGACAAATATCCCTGTTAAATCAGAGTCTTCCTCTCTGACAATTTAAGTTGATATAATATTGAGTCTGGAGGAGAACAAAAATAAAAGGACAATATTTCATTCCTAATTCTAGGGATCATTCCTGGCACATGATAGACACCAAATAATTAGGTGTTGAACAAATAAGTGAACGAGTGGAAAAAATTTGTGATCTGTTATTAATAATCTCACAAGACAAAGGGGGAGACATTCATTGGGTCTGCGCCTGCCTTAGAACTTACCACACTGTCCTGCAAACAAAGGAAAAGCGAGAACACTAACTTCACAAGTAACTGTTCAGCACCTTCTTGCTCTGCTCACGGATGAGGGGAACTTTGACCCGAATTATTGATGAATGATTGGAAATGAGCTAGAAGGTAAAGGGAGGGAGCAGAGGGTGTATGTACCAGACAAAAGGAAGGGAAAGCGGGTTTTAAAATATCACTGATGTGGCATGTTCAAACCAAAGGATCTATGAGTGATCTATAAGGTGAGGAGGAGGTAGAAGGGAGAGCACTAGAGAAGAAAGTTGGGAAGATATAGACATCCAGCCCGTTGTCTCATTGTTTTGTTTTCATTTGTTTGTTTTTAATGAATTTAGAGTTCTGTATTTAGTACCCAAGTCCCTTGCAATCTGGCTATGTGTTAAAGTGCTTCTAGCTCAAAAGTACTTTTTGCCAACTCTTAAATATTCCTTTTGCCAAAATGTAGAAAGCTGTGTGCAATTGGATCTATGGGACTAGAAAATCTATGGAAACCTAAAATTTTTACATACTCTTTACTTTTATTCCTTGAGTATGTTACAGTAATGGGCATCACCATTGAAGAACAACTTAAGTTCCTCAAACACTCCTCTTTCCTGTTTCTCCATTTCTTCTGCTTTACTCATGGGCAATGTTTGTAGATTGTTCAACCACTCACCCAAGGGACGATTGAATAACATATTATTAATTATCCCCCAAATGCCTCATTTCATATTCCTTATTATTATTTTTTAATTTATTGCATTGGATAGATGAGAGATATTCAGGATGCTCTTAAAATTGTCAAAGGAGAGGTAGAAGGAAAGGAAACAAATATTTATTGAGCATCTCCAATTTGCCAGACACTGAAATTAGCACAGAACATTTTTCATTATTTTTTGTTTAAATTGCTATTTTATTATTCAAAAAACATAGAGGTAAAAAGTATTTCCATTTAACAGGCAAATTTCCAGATTTTCCATTTTTTTGTGTAAGTTCTCACAGATCGTTATCAGAGAAGCTAGGATTCAAACTTAAATATTCCTAACCATGAAGTCTGTGCCTTTATAAATTCCACAGGGCAGCTTTTTTATCCTTTATTCTAATTTTTTTAAAGAACTTTTTTTATTTGAGAAGTTGTGAATTTCCAAAATAATCATGCATATCATACAGGATTCCCAAAAAGGATGATGTGTAAGAAAAATACACCAAATATAAGCTAAGGACTATAGATAGCAGTAATATTATAACAATGTTCCTTCATTCTGATATATTCCAAGTCAAATTTTTAAAGGTTTATCTATGCGGCATGCCCCCCTTTATTGTTTCCCAATCTTTCCTCTGTCTTATTAAGCCATTTCTTCAATAAACTGAGGGAACAGAAGCACATGATATGTGTTCTTCAGGGCACAAACCCAG
Source organism: Tolypeutes matacus (assembly GCA_026826555.1). Classification (NCBI taxonomy): domain Eukaryota; kingdom Metazoa; phylum Chordata; class Mammalia; order Cingulata; family Chlamyphoridae; genus Tolypeutes; species Tolypeutes matacus. Next base: position 1,975,287 of record JAKSZT010034297.1, on the reverse strand, counting down.
ACAGAATGTCATCTATGCCTACTGTTGTGTCTATAAAGTGTTCAAATTAATTAAAAATGCAAACTTCTGTGCTGAAAAGAGACTAAATGTTTATCAAAAGAAGAATATGCATAGACTGACAGCTCATTTTGTTTGCACATTTAATTTTTTAATGTTTGGTTGTGCTTAGCAAAGGATAGTCATGTTTGTTTGATACCACAAAGTTCCAAGGCCTGTTTTTTAATGCTTATAAATAGATGATAAATCAGTAGATAATATTATGTTTAATGACACAAACAATAAAATGGTCCAAATAAGACTGGCTAAATGAAAATCATTTCCCTAAACAATTCTTTATATTCTTCCTGATGTTCAAGATATCCATTTACTTTTTAAAATCGGGATTTTAAGCAAAAGTCCCAGAGAGCAAAGCTCTCAAAAGAAAGGTTCTCGGCCCTCAAGCATCTTTAAGATAACTAATCATGCATGTATCAGTTATGACTTGTTTTTTTTTTTTTTCTTTATTTATTTCAAAAATCTTCATAAATAGAATGCTCTATAAGGCCCAGAATTGGCTTCTAGCAAATTGATAAAGTAGCTCTGATGCATTCACAACTTTAAATAGCATTATGGACTGTCACAAATAATATCTATGGCGTGTATCTAAATCATATCCTCAACAGTTAGTAATCTCAGGACTAAATTGTCTCTCATAGCTTACACCAAAAAAAAAAAAAAAGATACTAAAGGCAGTGCTATGTCTGATCAGTGCAATAACTTTGGGATTTTAAATATTTGCAAAGGAAATTCTTCAATTCTTAGAGTACTCTAATCTTATGATTTATAAAAAGAAAAATATATGGAGACTGTGCAAAAGAACAGTCTTATAAAAATACTCAAAGAAAACCTCTTTGTCTTCTGAAACAAATCCTATATTCATACACAACTGAGAAATGGAAGTAAAGATGTTATCTTTCATTTTATTAGCTTGCCCATCATCCTTAATTACAGTTACAGTAACAAAAATGAAACATAAATGGCTTTTTATCAATGGAATGTTGCAAGAAGCATAAACAATAAATTATGAATTACTAAAGCAGAAGCATTTGGGGATCATGTATGCATAATCCATCCTAGATATTCAGAATCTTAGTTGGACCTCCTTTTTCATGCAAATTGAGCACTACATTTTTTATTTAAAGTTGAGTAAAATGTATGAGTTTTGTGTAAAAGACCTTCAGTCAATGTTTGGTGCTGTGTGTAGTGCTATGGGACATGCCACTATGTGAGCAGGGTAGTCACCATTATTGGAGACATACAAATATAGGTACTCATTATCACATTTATGCAAGAACACCATTTTCACTTGTTGCTTAGGTGTGGTTGCATGAAAGCTCAATAATAATGGGTTAGCTGTAGCTGAGGGATAGAGCCTTTTTCAAAGATTACTTTAGGGAAGAGATGCTATTTAGGAAAGTCCTCTGCTACCTTCAAAGCAGTGTGTGTAATGGAAGATCTTGAGACCTAAGGTGGCTCTAAAGAGGACATTTGGCTTACCAAAGAGACCATCTATGTTCTGTGGATTATTAGGAAGGATTTTCAGGTCCAGTTCAACCTGGATAGGTCACATCTGCCTTAAGGCAGAAGAGGGAAGGATTCTGTCTGAATACAGGATAGGAGTGTGTGAGGATTCAATTGGAAAGAAGAGAGAGAACAGAGGGTCAAGCTCTGGCTGTCTTGGGATCAGAAAGATCCACTTCCACTTTCCGGCAGCAAATTTTGGTTTTGTGATGAGAAGAGTCTGAGATAAGCTCACTGGAGTCAAAAGTGCAAAGAAGACTGTCTATTTTCTAATTTTCTAGCCTATGTAAAATGGTTCCCACAGAGTATGTGTGTTCAGGGTTAAGGGTGATTTAAAACAACTTAATATGATAGAATTGAGAGGGATCCTAGCAAGTTGGAAGCTGGGGTTTGCCATTCTGTGGAGAAAATCAAGTTTCATTTTGGCAAATGAGAAACAGAAAGAAAACAAGTCTTCATATTCAAAACAAGATCCTCCAGGAATCCTGCAGCTCTTTCAGTGTCTGATAAACTTTTTTTTATTCCTTCTCTTCCATCACCTCCTCTTACCCTTCTTTCTCCACTCCCTCCACTCTTTCTTCTTTCTTTTTGCTTTGTTGTTATGTTATTATACCCTTTAGACTACAACACTTTACTGAGCAGATTTCTCACAATACATTCCAGTAAGGGACAAGGTTTTCCCAAGTGCCAATGAGGCCACTTGCAGAATTACTGCACAACATTAAAATTCTGCAGATTTAAAACTGCAAAGAGATCTGGTTGAGAATGAAAAACCTGAAGAGATATAATACCACATGGGAAGATAGGTAGTAAAGGTTCATATAAAGAGGATCTTTTTCCTGTTTGCTGATGTATGCTTTCTATGTGCCAAGCATTGTGCTAAGAGCTGTCTAAGCCCTAGGTTATACATAACCATCATAGCATACTTATGAGCTAGTAGGTCCTGTTAACCCACTTTACAGATGAGGAAACTGAGACTTGCAAATAGTCACAGTGTGCTTACAAGTGATGCTTCTAGAGGAAATATACTGCATGACGTAGGCCAATCAATTGAGATGGAAACTTCTAAACAAAGAATGGGCCACACTATGGGAGATGTTTGTGTTGGATGTGGTGGGAGGTGTGGGAGGTGGGCAACATGGGAATCCGAGTGGGTTCCGTATAATATTTTAGGTAATCTAAGCACCTCTTAAAATATATGTATATATATATATATAAAAAATAACATTTTTGTAAGCAAATACACATATATGCATATATATTTATATATCATTTTACAAATGTTTGTATGTATTGTGAGAATTTTGATTTTTACCCATAATAAAAAAAAAAAAAAAAAGAATGAATTATACGCTAAATAGGTAAACATGTCATAGACACTGAGATAACACATGACATATTGATTCCATTTCTCTAGACAGAATCCACATTATTAAAATTAATTTTTACAATTAAGCCTTTAAAATGAGTTTCTTATTTTGGTCAAACAGGAAACACCAAATACAAACAAGAAAACAAAACAATTCAGCGTCATCAGGTCTACTGGTTCGTCTGATCTTTTCTTAAGCACAAATAAGCTGTAAGTGGTAGCGTGCTGCTCTTCAGCAGCTACTGCCAAGTTCATTGTCTATGCCTCTCTTTCCTATAGGTTCTCCTTAGAAAGCAGGTCTTTATTTTCTTTATTTCATTTCTCTATACATATGATTCAACTATTTCCGGTATAAAACATGAAGAATCCCATTTCATCAGACTGCTTCCTGGCAATTCTAATCAAACCTTTTGCTTATAATATGCAGGCTAGTGAAGAACAGGTTTCTGTACAAGTCAAATTTCCTGCAAACTAGATATTTCACTATCCATAAACACACTATTTATCTTCCCTGTCTTGTTATATTCAATTGTTGGGCATATTTCATTTTCATGTTTGGAATGGAAGACATTGCTGAAATGTGGTCAGCAAAACTCCCTTTATTTTACAAAGTCATTCAACTGAAATGTGGAGAAATCAAAGTCTGGGTCAATTAGAAAATTCAAAGAGCTATGATTGTTTGAGTGTACATGCAATATGAGCAAATCATCATATATTTTACCTTTGCTTCTACTATTATCAATACTGAAGGTTACTTTCTTATTCTGGCAGGAAGATGATTTTCATACACTCAAAAATCACTCAAGTGTATAAGATAAGAGACAGCTAATTTCTATCTTGTTTTGTTTTTTCTTACGAATTAGTTGGCTGAAAATTGCATTAGGGCCCATTTATATGAGAGAGAAGAAGGATCACAATAACTTCAAGTTTAAAGACACTATTAAAAGTTATTTAGAAAATACAAAATACTGAAACCATCTCCCTTAAAGAGCAAATTAAATAGGAGAGGCATCTCTCCATCAGTTATAAATTTAAATATACTGGCTATCTCTAAACATTAACTGTGTTCTGATGGGATGGAATTTGTAAATTATGATTCTCTTAGTGGAGAAGCACCAGCTATTGACCGTTTTAATGTCCATAGTGTTAAGAAAGAATTCTAAATATGATTATGCCATTTGTTCTGCCTCTCATGATTCAAACAAAATATATGGTATCTTTAAAGTAAGCAATGTTTACTGTTTAGATATTTTGGTTGCTTTTGTATAAACTCATCATTAACAAAGAGTTGGTAACAGGCTCAAAGAACTATCTATCTATCCATCATCTATCTATCTATTATCTATCTATCTATCTATCTATCTATCTATCTATCTATCTATCTAT
>JAKSZT010034297.1:1894909-1970962 GCA_026826555.1 Tolypeutes matacus | reverse complement strand
TATCTATCTATCTATCTATCTATCTATCTATCTATCTATCTATCTATCTCATTTTAAACTGGCGTCCCATTACCTTAATTGTTTCTACATATTTATAAGAAACAAAACATTATTTTTTTCTATTTTCCCTATATCTATCCAGATGCCAAAACAATAGTAGTCTACGGAACAAAATTCATGAATTTTTGATCTAGGATGAGGGAGATGGAATAAATACATTATGTATCTCACCCAAAGACTTTCAGGTTCTATGGAGGATATGTTGAATAGTTGGGTCTTAAATAAAAAATGATACTGTGTTGAAGTAGCCTAGTAGGTAAATGGTGGAGTAGGAAGCTTGAGGAATCAGTGCCTCCATCAGAACAAGTATTAAACAGGCAGGAACTATCTGAGTAAAATATTTTAAAACTCTGGAATCCAGTAGAATACTGTACAGCATACAGGGAAGAATGGGAGGAAGAGACTGGTAATTATGGTAAAACCAGTAAAATGATCTTTCTGTTCAGTGCTTACCATCATCCAGCCCCCACTCTCACAGTAGGCAGCAGTGGGGTCCAGCCCCTGATGTAACTTGCTGGTGTAAGAAAGAGATGTAAAAATCCACTTCCCCCAGATATGGGGTGAGAACAGGCCAATCACTAATCATGGCTTTTGATTAGCTAATTTGGGTCACTGGGTGCCCAGATCTGAGGGTGACCATTGTTGCAACCCACCCTGGACAAAGGTGGTAGAAGAGACTTAAAGACAGTAAAATTCCTCAGAGCTATGGAGGACAATAGAAGGGCTGCATTGGCTGCACTGGCTGCATTGGCTGCAGATAGAGTAACTTTGGAGGAGCTGGGAAGAAGCTCCTGATGACCTTCCTGTCTTCCTCATCACTTCTCCAGGGCAGGTTGGCTTTCTTTCTGTTGGTTCTTGGCCTTGTTCTGGCTGGGAAAGACTGGCTTGGGAAACACCTCTCCAGAGTCCCTACCCCCCAGAATTTGCCTTCCAGAAAAAGCAGCTAAAGATAAGGAAAGAGGTGTAAGAAACAATTGAGGCAATCAGCCTGAGGCAAAAACTTATTAGCTTTAAGTCCCACAGTGGAACACCTGGGAGAAGAAGTTTTGTCCCTACAGTTTGTATTCACCTTGGGGTGACCTTCCTGATAGGAGTGCTGACACACAAGAAAATCCTTGTCATATCATCAGCTACAAGAAACAGACCTCTTGGGGAATAAATCCCAGAGTTAGCTTTTTAAAATATCAAAATGTACAGTGCACAACAAAAGATAACAAGACAAACAAAGAAACAGGAATTAATGGCCTATCCAAAGGAAGAGGATAAAAATCCAGAAAACATCAATGAAGACCATACTGTGGACATACTGGACAAAGACTTAAGAAAAAGAAAATTATCTTTGATATGCTCAGGGAGATGAAAGAAAATACAAATATAATGTGTGAGAAGAACAAAAAAGGTGGTAGGTGGAGGGGTATAGAAACTCTGCATGTGTGTGTTATTGAAGTCAACTGGGTATCAAATAAAATATGATTGCTACATATTATAAGTTAAAATTTAATCCCATGGTAACCACAAGGGAAATATATAAAAATATTTCCAGATAGAAATGAGAAGGGATTCAATATGGTACAATACAAAAAATAAAATGATTTAAAAAGTAGGCACTAATGGAAAAATTAAGGGGTAAAAAAGGTACAAAACTTCTAAAGACTAAATAACAAAATGACAAGAAAGGCATTATCAATAGTGATTTTAATTGTAAATGTATTAAACTCTCCAGTCAGATACAAGAGATTGGCAGAATGGATTAAAAAGCCTGACTCAACTCTATGCTGTCTACAAGAAACTCACCTTCAATTCAAAGACAAAAGTAAATTGAAAGTGAAAGAAGGGAAAAACTATACCTTGCAAGCAGTAACCAAATGAGAGCTGGGGTAGCTATACTAATATCAGATAAAATAGATCTAAAGTCAAAACAGTTATGAGGGACAAAGAAAGTCATTATTTATTGATTAAGGGGTCAATTCAACAAGAAGTTGTCACAATTACAAATATACATGTACCTAACATCAAAGTCCAAAATAATGAAGCAAATACTAACGTATTTGAAGGGAGAAATTGGCAGTTTTATATTAACAGCAGGAGACTTTAATACATCACTTTCAATAATGGATAGAACATCTATTAAGAAATTCAAAAAGGAAATAAAAGACTTGAACAAAACTCAAAACCAACTTGACCTAACAGACATATGCAGAAAATTTCACCCAACAATCAGAGAATACACATAATTCTCTAGTGCACATGGATCATTCTCCAAGATAGACCATATCTTAGGTCACAAAACAAGTTTCAATATATTAAAAACTATTGAAAGCATACAATGTATCTTCTCTGACCACAACAGAATGAAGCTAGAAATCAATAATAGAGGGAGAAATGGAACATTCCCAAATATTTGGAAATTAAACAACATGCTCTTAAACAACCAATGGGTTAAAGAGGAAATCACAAGGAAAATTAGAAAATATTTTGAGGTGAGTGAAAATAAAAATACAATATACCTTAAATTATAGGATACAGTAAATGCAGTGCTGAGAGGAAAAATTATAACACTAATTGCTTGAATTTTAAATAAGAAAGATTTCAAATCAGAGAGATAACCTCAAAACTGTAAGAACTAGAAAAGAAAAACAAATTAAACTGAAAGCAAACATAAGGAAGGAAATACAAAGATTAGAGTGGAGATAAATGAAATAGAAAATAAAAAGCAAATCAATAAAACCAAAAGTTGATTTTTCAAAAACATCAATTTATTGAGAAACCTTCAGCTGGACTGATAAAGAAAGAAAGTGGAAGGACATGACCGAAATCAGAAATGAAAAGAAGGGCATTACTACCAATCCCAATGAAATAAAAAGGACTATGAGAGGATACTATGAACAACTGTATACAAATAAATTAGATAACCTAGATGAAATGGACAAATTCCTAGAAACACACAAACTACCTACACTGACTCAAGAAGAAATAGAAGAACACAGCAAATGAGTAATTACCAAAGTGATCAGTAATCAAAAACCTCCCAACAAAGAAAATTCCAGGACCAAATGGCCTCACAGGGGAATTTTACCAAACATTCCAAAAAGAATTTACAACAATTGTTCTCGAATTCTTCCAAAAAAATTGATGAGGCGGGAAGATTCTAGCTCATTCTATGAGTCCAACCTCATCCTCATTCCCAGGCCAGATAAAGTCAAGAAAAGAAAACTATAGACCAATATCCCTTATGAATGTGTATGCAAACATCCTCAACAAAATACTAGCAAAGCAAATCCAAAAGCTATGCTAAAACCCATCCCCCCTTCTTCATCAAAACACTTAGAACATTATTAATAGAAGAAAACTACCTCAATATGATAAAAGGCAATTACAAAAAAGTCACAGCTCACATCATACATAAGGCCAAAGACTGACAGCTTTCCCTCTAAGATTAGGAACAACACAGGCATGCTCAATGCTACCACTGTTACTCAACATTGTACTGGAAATTATAACCAGAGAAATTAGGCAAGGAAAAGAAATAATAGGATCCTAATTTTGAAAAAAAAATAAAACTTTCCCTATTTGCAGATAACATGATCCAATACACAGAAAATGCTGAAAAAATCCATAAAAATCTCCTAGAACTAACAGATGAATTCAGCAAAATGGCAAGGTACAAAATCAGCACCCAAAAATCTATAATGTTTCTATACACTAGTAAAAGACAACTGGAAGAAGAAATTAAGAAAAAGTATCCATTCACAATAACAACTAAAAGAATCAAATATCTAGAAATAAATCTAACCAAGGATGTAAAGGACTTGTACAACACAGAAAACTACAAAACATTAAGAGAAATCAAATAAGATCTAAATAAACAGAAGGACATTCCATGTTCATGGGTTGGAAGGATATATATTGTTAAGATGTCAATTCTACACAAAGTGATTTACAGATTGAAAACAATCTCAATAAAAATTCCAACACCTTCTTTGCAAAAGTGGAAAGCCAGTGGTAAAATTTATATGGAAAAGTAAGAAGTCCTAAATAACCAAAGCCAATTAAAAAAAAAAAGAACAAAGTTGGAGAATTCACACAACCTAATGTTAAAATTTATTACAAAGCCTTGCTATTGATTACATGTCATGTAATCAAAACAACATGGTGTTGGCATAAGGACAGACATATAGATCAATGGAAATGAACTGAAATTGAGAGCTCAGAAATTAACCCTCACATTTATGGCCAAATGATTTTTTTTTTACAGGGGAACAAGGACTGCTCAATTGTGAAAGAATAGTCTCTTCAATAATTTGTGCTGGAAAAACTGGATCTCTATATGCAAAAGAATGACAGTGGACCCTACTTTTCGCTGTAATAAAAAACAACTCAAAATGGATCAAAGACATAAAGATAAGAGCCATAACTATAAAATTCCTAGAAGAAAACATAGGAGAACATCTTCAGGACCTTGCATTATGCACTTACTTCCTTATACTTTACACTGAAATCACAAGCAACAAAAGAAAAAAAAATAGATAAATAAGACCTCATCAAAATAAAAAAAACGTGGGGTCTCAAATGATTTTATCATGAAAATAAAAAGACAACCTACACAATGGGAGAAAATATTTGGATACTGTATATCTGATAAAGCCTTAATATCCAGAATATATAAAGAAATCATTCAACTCAACAACAAAAAGAAACAACCCAATTTTAAAACGGGCAAAAGACTCGAATAGACATTTCTTCATAGAACATATACAAATGGCCAAAAAGCACATGAAAAGATGTTAAATATCATTAGCCTTTAAGGAAATGCAAAGGATAACACCATGAGATACCATCTTACACCACTAAAATGGCTATTTTAAAAAACCCAGAAAATTACAAGTGTTGGAGAGAATATGGAGAAATAGGAACACTCATTAATTTCTGGTGGTTAACATAAAATGGTGTAGGCATTGTGGAAGTCAGTTTGGTAGTTGCTCAGCTCAGAAGTTAAGTATAGAATTATCATATGACCTGGCAATCCTACTTCTAGGTATATACCAAAAAGTATTGAAAGCAGGGACTCAAACAGTTATTTGCATAGCAATGGTCATAGCAGCATTAGTCACAAATGCCAAAATTTGGAAGCAATCCAAGTGTCTATCAATTGAAGTGTGGATAAACAATATGTGGTATATATATATATAATGGAGTATTATTCAGCCATAAAAAAAGAATGAGGTTCTGATTCATGTGACAAAATGGATGAACCTTCCAGCTATCATTTCTAGTGGAATAAGCCATACACAAAATGACAAATATTGTATGAGCTCAGTGATAAGAAATAATTAGAATCAACACATTCAAAGAGTCAGATCCCAGAATACAGGTTACCAGGGAATGAAATAGGGGTAGGAAATAGGGAGTTAACACTTAAAATGAACAAAGTTTCTATTTGGGATGATGGAAAAGTTTTGGTAATAGATGGTGGTGGTGATAGTTTAACATTGTGAATGAAATTAACAGCACTGAACTATATATTTGCATGTGGTTCAAATGAGAAATTTTAAGTTGCTTATATGTACTAGAATAAAATTTTTAAAAAATTCCATAGAACTTCATAACACAAGCTATGAGCCCTAAGTAAAACCATGGACTATAGTTAATAGTACAGGTATGAAACTGTGCTTTCATCAGTTGTAACAAATGTACCACTCCAATGCAAGGTGTTTATAATAGTATGGTTTAAAACCCACAACTTCTCTAAAAATAACAAAGACAGAATAGAAGGCACTCTGCAAATAGGTTGATGGCAATCAAAACGAATTTTCACAAAGGGGAGAAAGGGATAAAGAAATGGGAAAAATGATATTGTCAGTTCCTGAAAAGGAACTTATTTTTTAAATGGTTTGATTTTTACTTGTACAAAAGAAATGTAGCATATTGTGATAGAAAAATAATACTCAAGTTCATGCAGGTATATTTTCTGAGCCAAATAAAATTCCATGGTGTTTTAAAACTATCTATCTTAAAAAAAATCATTTTTAAGGCATGTAAAATTTCCCAAGAAGAATGTGGGTTCTAGAAACAGTAAAAAATGCACTAATTCTAAAACCTAATTAAAGATAAGCTGTTTTCAAGTAGAAAAAAAAACATATATTTAGTGAGCATATGTCTTAGAGTCACCTAGACTGTCCTGGTTTATGGCTCTTTAACAGACATAAATATTAGGAGCGAGCCCTTTCATTTTCAAAAATATCTCTGTTGAAACAATAAATTATAAGGTCATTCTTTGTGAAATAAATAAATATGTAATTTAAAATAAACAATTGTAATAAACAGGCTGTTCTTTCTATACTGAATCAGTTGCAATACCTGGCATCTTTTCTTTTTTCCCAGTTATTCATAGAAACACACAAACATACACACACTGTCCTGTGAAGTAAGTCAAAACTATAAAAACTGTAATTTCCATTGTCTAGTTTCAAAATAAAACAATTAATCCACATAACTTTACATATTCTATTACAGGGCTTATTGAAACGTGTGAGGAAGTCAGTGGGGCAGGAGGGGTTTTCCCAAGAGTACAACCACTTACTTTCTACTCATTCCAAAATTTTAGAAAACACATGCAATTTAGTATGAAATTCATTTACTGCAGGACTAAATTCTCTGCTTTAAAAATGATAGGGTACACTAAATATAATACAGAGCCACACTTTCCCTGACACCCAGTAAAACATTTTCATTCACTGAACAGAAGTTTATGTACAGTTTTCCATGGGTCACACTTAGGCATATTTTATGGTATGCACAGGAAGTGCCAAGAAGCTCCTAAACTTTGGCATGGGAAATTCTTGTTTCATGGGATATTTTAAAACATAGGGAATATTATATGTAAAAGTAATGACTAATACCTCTTAGCACACAAGAAAAATAAGCATGGACCATCACTTATGCATAAACTTTCAACTCAGTCTGTAATTTCCAAGGGGACTTTCATTCAACTCATACTCATTGACTTACATAATAAAGAACTCTCAGCAGTGTTTACTAAGGAACAAAGACAATATATTTGTATTAGAATTCCTAATTAGGGATGGCTAATAAATCAGTACCCACTCTTAAGGAGAAAGATCAAATTTTGGTCTCCTCAGTGTTTTTAACAGTAGAAGTGGGAATAATGGATAATATCTATGTAACAACTTTCTCATTTCCGTTTCTGCTATGCATCCACATTTATCAAAGTATCCTCAAAGAACTCTGTAACATTGTGGCTACACTTAAGGCCATGCTGTATATAACAAGAACTATAAAATATTCTTTTATTTCATGAAGGAAGGTTTATCAAAATTCACTTTCTCCTTTAAGTAGGATATAGTAAATAACACGAATACATGTCATAAACTGAATTTTTCTCTTCTAATTGAGTATAGCTTTTAAATAGACCATTAGAAATCTAAATCAATGCCTATAGCAATGCTTGCAGACAGCCTGAGACAATACATTTATCTTGCTATAATTCTTAAACAGCTAAAATTAAATATATCTTGTCAAGTCAAGCATTGGAAATCCTTGTTAAATATATAGCAGCTTAGGAAACTAAAAATGTATAGAAGATAGAGACTTCAAAAAATGATCAATGACCTTCATATGTAATAGTCAATAGATAAGGGAAACATTTAATCCAAGCTTGGTCCTCAGGAAATAATGAAATGGATTAAATGTTCTTTGTTAGCCAAAGACTTAACAATAAAATTAGCTCATATTAGCTCCAAAATAATACTGATAAGGAGTATCCTTCAAGAAGAATTTTGTTATCTAATTACTGTTGTCAAAGTTAGTACAGGCTTAAAACAAATATTTCTAATGTGTATCCACAAACTAGGCACAATTAGAATAGGCTTTCCCTAAAGACTTGGTAAACATTCAATTAAAACTTAACAACTCCAAAATGTAAGCCAGCTCCTCCTCTAACAGATATCTCAGTATCTAAAATTCCTGTAACTTTCACAGGATTAAATCCTATTCTTCAAACTGTAAAGTAAGTTGATTGAGGTATTACTCTCTGGGATAAAAATAATTTTGATGTTAATGATTTTTTAATCTATTGTTTCAATATTGGAAAGGTGAAAGATATAAAATTACCATGACATTCAGCTGTAAAACTGACTTTCAGCTGTTCATGATAATTTTAGTGTTTTCACTCATGTTGGGAAATGATATCCTATTTTCCAATTTATGCTCTACACTGCTTCATGAGCTAATACATTTACCTTCATTTTTCTTGATGGTGAAATTTGGATTGTTGACCATTTCTGGAAGAAGACTGTATAAGAAATAATGTCCATTTTTGGGATCATCCTTGTCCATGGCACTCACTGTTTGAATGACCTGTAACATAAAACTTGACGTCAGCAATTCTGATGACATCAGAAGGCTTGGACTGCTTTTAAAAGCTGAATGATACCCTCTTATGGTCTGATGCTTAGTACTAAGGACATTTTCAACTTTCTAAATTGTCCTGGATGGTTTGTGACAAGAACAATGAGACATTCATCACCTTAGAACCTTAGATTGATGAAAAGTAAGCTCGTTACCTTTCTGTCCATTTGATGTTTGTGCAAATTTCAGTGTATTTGAAAATTTCACTGAACAATTACAGGTTTCTTTTAAATTAGTATATAGGGACATCTAAAATGAGACTTGGAATTGTTACACTGATTGCAGTATAGCTCTTGGGAGGATTTTTGAGGTAACGGACTTAAATCTTGAATCTTCACAACTCTTCTTTCATTTTCCTCATCAGGTTACAAGTGTTTGCCAAACAGAGTGTTCCTCAGAACAAATATCACTGCAACAAACCTCTCCGTCAAGATACATCAGTTCCCTCCCCGTAATGAATACTGTTTTTAAATCCAATGAATAACACATGCAAAAATGCTTTGGAGTATATCCTAAGAGGAATAAATCACATGGATTATAAGAATTACCAGTGTGCAGAGAGCTCTTTGGATAGTACAGGTACATGGAATTGACACTGGTTGAAGGTGCTTGTTTCATTGCAAAGGTGCATTAACTTAGAGTTAGGTTGCTTCTTAGGATGTCAGTGAATTGTCTTAATACTTCATATTTATGATTCTGTGATATTAATCACTTCAATATGAAACATTGGACAATAGTTAAAAATTTTAGCTTATACTTCTATTGTAAATAACTGCAACATAATTTCTGTAGAACAAGTGCCTATGGTGCATAGCTTCAATAGATTTCCCACAAAACAATGCTAAGAGGGAAATGTCCTCATTTTTATGAAATTAAGATGGTGTGATGATGATGCCTAATATTGTATGGCTATTTGAACAATTAGGTTCCATTCAACTTCGCCAATTCATTATAAAGGGAAAATAATGGCACACTGCTGTTTGAAAAAGGGAAGGCATTGCTTCATAATGTGTAAGAACTACAGTTGTAGAACATTTTCATCAGCTATGGGTTTTGCAATAGATTAAGCACATGCATTGTGATAGGCACTAGAACAAGATTGTTTTGAGGCATAAATGAAATAACTTCCCACAATTTTTATTTTTCTCCATTTTTGAAAATGGAGCCCATTACTACATTCAGGTGTTTTACTTTTGTTAAGGACATTATTCAATGCGTTATAACTAGACATGATTGTACTTAGCTTGATTGACAATATAATATACAATAGGACACAATATAATTCATGGGAACGACAACAGAGTAGACCTTAAGAAGATGGATTCTGGAATCATCTGCCTGGATAGAAGTCACAGTTTCACCCTTTATTCAATGTGTACATCGAGGGAGTTACTTAACTTTTTCTGAGTGTGCCTAAAATACCAATAAAAAGAGTACCTTTTCTCATAGAGTTGTTTTGAGTATTGGGGAGATAATTCATGTAAATCTCTTAACACAGTGCCAGGTTCCTAGTAAATGTTCAATAAATATTAATCAAATCATTATTATTGTTGCTGCTTTTATTAGAGTCACTACCATTTATTTATGGCATAGCACTTTGATAAGTTTAACAGCTCTTATCCTGTCCCTACAGGGAACTGACCTGTCCAGATCAAAGAAGAATGTCATTATGCTTAGACTATCTAAACACCTAGCATATTTGCCTTGCACATTTAAGTGCTGGAAGAGACCCAGAGGGTTTCAGTTGGGAAGAAATAAGCATGAATGAAAGTGCAAATGGCTAATTGTTTTGTGGACAGCCTGCATGTATGAATAAGAGGAAAATATGAGTTGACAACTTTGCCTAGGGACAATTGTCCTAGATTTTCATTGTAGAATATCAAGGCAATAATGACTACCTTTAACAAGAACCTTATTTAAGGAAGTTCCCTAGGATAGAGAAGAAAAAAATAGTTACATATGAGGAGGCATAACAACCCCTTCCCCCATTACCCAGTCGTGTATCAATACGAATTCTATTCACAAGGTAAGTGTTGAAGTAACTTCTGAAGTTTGTAAGTGCATGTGAAAAAGAAGGGTAAATGATGGGAAGATTTTGTGGTATCCTAGGTGGAAATCAATCTTATAATTAGTGGATAGAAATCTTATAAGTAATACCATTTATAATTCTTCATTATAATCTGCATTATAAAGGCTCATGGATGCTTGCTAGTACATCCACTTTAGAAATACTTGATTATCTCAGTCATCATTACCAAAATAAAAGATGAAATAATTTAGCTTATATATCTGATAAGTTTACAATGAATTTTTCACCCATTTTCTTAAGCCAAGAACTTGTTAGACATACAATTACTCTAGCTTTTCCCCAGTACCACTGAATCAGAATGCTTGTGAGTGGGGCCTAGTAATCTGTATTTAAAACTGCTCTTTGAATGATTTCAATGCACATTCAAGTCTGAGAACCAGTCTTTTGAGCCTAGGGAAAAGATTGATGTTCACATCTCCCTCATTATTATTTATTAAGACAATTTATTCTGTCAAGCTCTAGTCAAGCTTAGTGCATTGATGTGTTGGGGAGAAAGTGATTGAAATGGTGAATCTTTAAATCATCTTCCATCTTCACCAGTTATAGTGAAGACATTGTTTTAAACCATGTTTGACACTTCATTTTATTCTAATGCATATGGTCACTGCCTGGGCATTTTATCTAAAATAAGATTCCCAGAAGATAACATGAAGGACTTTTTACATTAAAATTCATTAAGATACCTATATTAAAAAGGCTGAAATTTTCATTGATGTAATAACATCTGAATAACTTGTATTAAATTGTATAGAAAGAACAGATTTATTCAAGGAAATGCATCTTCACAGAAACAGATTTTATAGGCATGCTGAGTAGATTGCAAATGGAAACTACACACATTTCCCACTGTGAGCAACTATGACCTTAGCTGAATTTTTAAATAATTGGGCAACTGTTTCATGGAAATGATATAAAAATATCTGGAGAGGTCACAGAATTTTAGGAATACATACTTAACTTTTATTTGGAATATTTTCCCTTCTATGGATAAAGTTAGGATACAACTGAAAAATCCAATAATTCACTGTGGATCAATTTCAAAAGAATCTGAGGCAAAAATATATCTTACTATCAGAAAACCAGAGCATATTTGGGATGTTGGAATGAGGAAATGAATTCCAGGGCCATGCTTGTTTTTCTATGGGGCCAGATGCTGTTCTGTTTATTGAGATTACTGATTTGAAATCCAAGAACTTTCTTAAGGTCCGAAGTTTTGAAAATTTGAGAATTATAAGGCCATATCATAACTATGACTTTTTTTTTAATCCATCATTGTTCAATAATTCCAAACTTAAAACAGACTGTTTTCATTAACAGAGTTTATTAAGCTTAAAATAAAACTATTTTACATGAACTCAAAAATATTTAATAGAAATAAGCTAGTACCACCATTATTAACTATTGAAAATGCAAGCAGCCAGCAAACAAATTTCTGAGTATGTAGTCTGTTAGAAAACAGAAATATCATGGCATCCATTAGAATATCCGTTTTGATTTCCTATAGATATTAATCATTGATTTGTTTTTAAGTATCAGGCATAATAATAAATGATTTTTTTTTATTTATTTTTTTTGCATCTCACTGCTGTTAGCAGAGTTTCTGACATGTGGTTGCTATTTAATAAGTATTGGATGAGTGAGTGAATTGATAGATAAATGAATTGTATGTCAAGTGTTTTGTTTGAATCATCACTAATCCTCACATAAACTTGAGATGTAGGCATCAAGAGATGTATCAGCACCCTAGTGCATCAAAAACATTATATATAACTTCTGATCTCAGATATATCTGATTATAAACCCCCTTCCTCCCATTCCCAATATGGCAGGGTGCCGAAAAATATGGTTGGCATGCACACCTTTGTATCTACAAAGTTAAATTGGGTTTAGACCTTTAATATTTTGGAGAGTAGTTAATGATTAACTCACTCATCTCTGCGGCTCTTGTACCTTGCTCTATGATTATTAAAGTTCCTTTTTCATTCCTAAAGATATGCACAACAAAATGAACATTTGGGCGACATAGTTCTTCTTCTTTGACTGTGGAAAAGGTGCTCAGCTGCAACTGGAACGATACATTTATTCTCTAGGAAGACTCCGCAATGATAGCCAAAATAATAATCTACAATCACAGCACACTGTCACTTTCTCAGGTGAAACTTAATTTTCCTTTTCTTGGAAAATACTTTTGTAGTGATGCGAATTGGAGGGGTAAATTAAGGGGATAAATGAGTGGGGTGGAGTCAGAAAAGATGCAGAGAGGAGAGCATAATTTTTGGTTTTCTATTCATTCCCCTGACTAGTATTGCAAGTTCTTTTCTCATTATCAATATTAACTTTCCTGAAATACTAACTTCTGTTCCTTAGAGCAGGAGTTTTCAAATTGGAGAAGAAAAGATTGATCTATAAATTGGCTTCAGATCATTCAAACCCCTCATTTTGAACGGAATTATTTATATATGCATGCTTATGAGGGGACTTCATATACTGTATCACATCATCAATGGTGCACATAAAACAAAAACAAAACAGGTTAAGAATTTTCCCAAAAGAGGGGTCCTTGAAAATAAAAACCATGCCTACAGGACAAATCAAGTTATAACAATGGTGACCAATTGAGAAAGGGGGAAATGCGATTATTTCTGAAATTGTACCCAAATCCACACAATTACTCACATATTCCTAATTACTTCAAAAGCTGAACAATATAATTCAAATAGAAGCACAGCTTATGCTCTTTTAAAATGTACTGCCTAGATTTTTTTTGCTAATTTGTATGGCATTACAGTCAATACTGAGATATTTTCCCCAATGCATTTAAAGTGTTTTCCCACATCACCTTTTTTTTGTGTGCATGAATGCATCCTTGCCATTACTTGCCTGTTCAGAGCACGTAGCTTAGAGGTTTGAACTATAGAAAAGCTAATGGAGGATGTAGATAAGATTCTATATGTCTGTTTTAAACATTAAGCAAAATCCTCAGTCCTCTGGGCAGATATTTAGGGCTTGTGACTTCATAAGTTCCTGGTAGAACTTATTTTTCTCGGTATCAGTCCTTTTCACTCTCCTTATCTTTATTGAAACTAAGTTGAAGTACAATAGTATAAAAGCAAGGGCTCCTGAAGAATGTATATATACAAAGTTTGGTTTTTCCAGGTCCTCCTGCCTCTTATCTTCTTTTGCTAGACATTGCATGTATCATATATACATAGCAGAATTTAACAGAATTTAAATAAAAAAGAAAACTGCTACATCTCTTGGCCTGCTTTAAAAATCTTTTGTGGGAGTGGATGTGGCCCAAGCGGTTGAGCGCCTGCTTCCCACATGGGAGCTCCTGGGTTCGTCCCTGCTGCTTCCTAAAAACAAAAACAAAAAACAAGAAAACAAACAAAAAAAAACAACTTAGGGGAGCCGATGTAGCTCAGTGGTTGAGTGCTGGCTTTTCACATATGAGGTCCTGGGTTCAATCCCCAGCCCCAGTACCTCAAAAATTAATTAATTAATTTAAAAATCCTTTGATAGTTAATTCTCTTTAGGAGAGTAAAATCCACAGTAAGCCAACCCCTTTTCAATCTTACCTCCTCTCTCTTCTCATATTATCCTCCACTTTATTATTTTTAGTATTATTTCATGATGCCTCCTTGAAGTTATACACATTGTTTCCTAGGTCAAGAATGTGTCCTATTGCTGAATCCTCCTGGAGCAAGAGTCCTCCAACTGGATCCCATTGCCAACTATAATTTTTTCTGAGGGAGACTTGAAAGATTTTGTAATCAACTACATTTGGTAAATAGTGGATGTCATTTAACCCTCTTGGAGCTTCATATGTATTTATAAAGGCAAAGACATCTTACAGTTAAACAAAACAAACAGAAGGTAATGTTGTTTAACTTTGTTTAGTTCAGTGGTTCCCAGTCTTATTAGGAAAAAACAACTCACACATGCACATAAACACACACACATACACACCATATATTAACGTGCTGCTGTCAAGTTTTTGTCAGAAATTTACTTTGAGAAATGCTAGCCTTGAAAACTCCACCTTGGCCTTAAAGGCCTAGTAGGCTTTCTCAAGCTCTGTGTGAAGAGCTTGTGTCCACATAACTTGGTGGTTATAACTCTGTAACCATTTGCCTCTTGAACTTTAAATAAAATGTCACTTCCCCTTGGTACCAGGTCCTTTCCAATTACGTCACTGGCACAAAGCCTAGGCCTAAATCTCTCATCTAGAATCAACTTTAGTTCTTTAAAAAGCCATGTGCGTCAGCATGGCTTCCATGCAAACAAGCCTACACACCGTTCCCACACCCTACATTCTTAATCAGCACTTTGAAAACACAAAGAGAATACCTCAGTGAATACAATAGCCCAGGATTTTCATCAAATCATTCCCACCCTTTTCCCCATGGATCATCAATCTCAATTAAATTAGGCACCAGAATAAAACCTGTGGAATTTGGAATCACACAGAGGCTCAGCCAAAGCATATAGAGAGTATAAGTACGGCTTGGAAAAAGATTTAGATGGGATGCATTCCTGTAAGTTAATTCCAGTGATTTTGAAAGAAAAATGATGATAACCGACAGATTTATTTGGGGAAGAATGAAGTAGGGACCCTTTAATTCACCCTTCACAAATAAAACACTAAAAAATGTCCTTGGGAATGTTATTCTAATACAGGGCAATACTTTGTTCTCTGTTATATTGACCTACTTAAGAATTATGTATAGTGTGTTTCTCAAAACAATAAAACTCTTAAAAACAATGACAATAAAACCACAAAAACAATATTATTAAAGAATATTTTGCTTTTGAGACTATGAGACTAACATATATACTACTAACAATTACAATTATTTATTGAACAATTTGACATATTTCTACTAGCTATCTATCATCCACCTATCTATCTATCTATCTATCTATCTATCTATCTATCTATCTATCTATCTATCTATCTATCTATCATCTATCTATGTAATCTTTTCCAAATATGATTAAATCAAGACAGGTTATGACTCAACATTAAAAAACGAGTAAATACTAGAGCTGTGACTCAAACTTAGATTGTCATAGCTCCAACCCCTCCAGTTATGATTTTCCCCACTTACACATTCTCCCTTGTGTAAAGTTGTACACTAAAGGTCATATTTATGTTAATGACTGTCTTGAAAGAGGCTTTTTACATATGATTTATTCAAATACAGTTTTAAGCATTCCACTAATTTACCATCTTCTTATTCCACCCAAAATGAAATGAAAATGATATTTTATGCATTTTGTTGATGCCATCAATTTCATCTCAGTTTTAAAATCAATGCTGTCTCCCTCTTGTTTATGCAGATAGATCCTGAAAGATGCCAGCTGGCAGGAAGTTAATATTAAATATCCCATATTTATTGTTTTCATGAGAGTTACAACATGCCCTAATTTCATTTTATTATTTCACATTTATTATAAAAAGGACAACAGGACATCAAACACTAAATAAAGTAACAAACACATTTATTGCTGGTATATATCAAGGGATAATTACTTTTACTTTTCTTATTAAGCTTTGGTTCTTTTCATTTAATGTCTCAGGGAATGCTTTTGAATAATGTCTTTTTGATCACAGGAGCTAATAATTTCTTTTGGAAAATGTTCACTCAATCAAAATCTTATTCTCATGACTGTTTTTCTAAGAAGTGTGTCACAAAGGATGTGCAATTTCAAACTGCAGCTGCTCTAGAAAGTATTGTGAGATCCTGCAAAGTGCAAGGATCTGGAGCCTTCAAGAACTGACCGTGAAACTTCTCTTTGCCACATTTCATGAACTGAGGTAAGACCCTTCTTCTGCTTCAGTTACCGCCTCTATATCTGTAAAATGTAGTTGCTTGTACCAAACTCCTAGAGCAATGATGTTGATTATATGCTAGATATTTCTTTTTATAATCGCCTTTATTTAGGCATGCAGCTATCTCAATCACTTGTCTCCATCTCCACTGCCACAGCCTTGGACAGGCTCCCGTTATCTTTTACTCTTAAAACCTTTTCAACCGTTTACTATTTAATCTTGTGTGTGTGTGTGTATGTGTGTGTGTGTGCATGCAGATTTTATTTGAATATAAAACTCTTTTGGTTCCAATCTCATTATTGCTCATTATAATCTAGCCACAGATATCTTCAATTCTTCTAACAAACCCAGATCTTTCTCTCTTCAGGGTCCTCGCGTGGACTCATCCTGCTAGCTAGAAGGCTCTTGCTTCCAACTCCTTCCATGCTAGGCTCTTCCCATTTTTTATATCAAGCTTAAATAACAGCACTACACAAAGTTGATTCTATTTTTTTCTTTTGCTCATTTCTATTTGCTTTAATGTTTTGTTTAACCCTCTTCAAAATTTAAAATCATAGTATTTATTCATTTTACTTTTTTTTATCACTCTTCCTCATTAAGCTCCATAAAAACATGTTTTCTTTTAATATCATTTTATCACAATGCTCAGCACCATGTAGATTAATAATAAATGCTGTTCAATAAATGAATGAATGATTTTTCATCTGAAAATCTGTTTCTGTGAGTAAAGTAAGTGTTTCCATGGTAATATCTGTGAAACTAATTTTTAAATATTACTCTTTGCTGAATGGAATGAATTAGAAACATGCTCCTAAAATTTAATGAATATCCACTACTTGCCAAGTATTGGCTCAAGATATATATCATCCAGAAGTACTGGCAATTATATAGATATTTTTGTGATATTCCCATAGTAAACAAACTTCCACACCATTACAGTGTTTGCCAAATATAGAAACATGGGATTAATAGAGTTTTAATAATTAAATTGACTCAAAATAGCACTTCTCAACCTGTATAGATGGTGATAAGGCTTAAAATATATTCCACTAGATTTAGTAATATTAACAGAAGCTCTTTTCTTCATGAAAGAGAGCTGAAGTAGTCTGTCACCTAATTAATTCTCAAGTAATGGATAATCTTTGAAATGAAACATGGGTCCTTCACTTACACCTAGAAAGACATTTTCCGTTCACTCCCTGCACCAGTGAGACATCTGAAGCAACTTGCCTTAATCCTGTGTGTATTATAAGCAAGAAGTTAACATCTGAAATAAAATATTTAAAAAAAACACTCTCATAAGGAGGTAACATATAGAACACTTCTATGGAAGGCCTTCTGGCCAACAATGGTTACTGAAGCTCTAGATTTCTCTTTCATATTTAGTTCTGAGTGTGGCATTATCAAGCATGTGAAAGTAAGATACTGGCTTGTCCAGCCAGATTACCAGTCTTTTCACACAGAACATGCCTTATCATCAACTGATTCCTTTTCAGCACTTGGTAGGTGTTCCCTGTCTCTGGTGGAATTTGTCCTATATTAAGAGGTCTTTTCATTGAGGCAGTTGCATTTTTCCCCATCTCTTTAGCTTCCTTCATATCCAGAAGATTCGAGGCATTTCCTTAAGATTCTATCATTTCTAATTCTTCTGAATGTTTTCCGGAGAGTAAACTCCATTAAGATAAAATGCTGATGTCTAGGATATAGTTTACCACCGAATGCCCAGTGTCCAGCCAAGTCCTGGCACAGAGTTGTTGTTAAATTAATATTTGTTGCATGACTGAAACCTAACTTCCTGTCAGGCATATATTTTGCTTTCTAATTTTGGAATCCTGAGTATACACTCCATTTTTATCTGAACCATTAGTTTCCTCTTTAACAATCCCATTAAACTGAGGGCCAATTAATCTGTAGATGATTACATCACACCATCTTGGAATTAGAACCCAAATATGTACATACAGAGTTGTAGAACTTTTGACTCAAGACACATTACCATATTACATTTTAATTATTTAAAAGCAGGATTATTTTTAAAGATTCTAGCCAAAAGGCATCCATGTTTATTTTGAATAATATGGATTGTGAGCTATTTCCTTCTATGGTGGTGTTCATTAATCTCTTGAGGGAACAAATTCAATGGAATTGTCACCTTCAATTTAAGAATCATGAGAAAAAGGAAGGAGCAGATTTGATTTCCAAGTCTGCTTTCAAAGTTGAACTATGTCTATATTAGCACAGATGTGTCACGGACTAAAGATAAAATACTTAGAGAAGAGGAAAGTGACCACCCTACTTTCCTTTCCTTTGATTCTGACTATTGTTAGATGAGTCCATGTTAGTAATAGAGTCAAGCACAACAAAATTCTCCACATTCATGATATTAATTTTTATTTTGTGAGATGTTTTAAAAATCACTTTACAAAGACTCTCTCTGTTTGGTCAGTTTATTAAAAATGACTTTTTTAATGACTTGTCCTTGATTATTGTAATGATCAACAGCTGCACCATCCCCAGCAAGGTGTTCCCCTTCAAATCTAGCCTAAAATTCCTACCTTCCAGGCAAACCAAACATTTCAAAGCCACTTACATTTCCTCTCTGAGGCTGTTGAAAGCAGAATTTGATTGGTGAAAAGTATTCAGATAAGCATGAATTTATCGCTAAATCAGTTTTTGACATTTAGATTTTCATGATCATTCGATCACCTGATAATGAATATTCCAATTTCAAAGTGAGCCAGCCATTTGTGTGGTAGGTCTTATTTGGGGTGACTGAAAGTGTATCAATGTTGAGCTTATTTTAGTGCCCATTATTTAGGGTGGATAACAAATATGAATTTTGGGAAAAAGTAAAATAAAAATGAGATATTTAAACCATTAGAAGTGACCAAGGAATGATGCAATGGATCAAGTATGAGTTCTGACTAGGGCAAAGGACTCAAAGAATTCAGGATAACTGTTTTGAACAATGGCATGTGCATCAACCATTCAGCCATACATCCAGAAATGATGCAGAAAGCCAAAGATCTGTTCCTTTCATGTAAATGATGAACTCTAAGAAATGTGCCTAAACAGATTCATTTGTGGATAAGATGGTGGATCAGACACACAAACCACATAAACCGTTCTTCACAGGGCAAGTTATTCTTTTCGATTTGCAAAAATCATAAAACAAAGAATTATTTTTTTATTATGATCTTGCATATGAAATCTGATGAAAACAGTGCAACTGTTTGAGAATAAAAAGAACTGCTGAGGAGTCATTAAAACCTTGGAAACAGTCAAAATCCACAAAGTAAACCTCCAGATTCCTGGAGTTCCAAGGGGCATGTATGTCAATATCACAAGTGAAGCTGATGATGAATTTTTGAAATATCAATGTCATTGATTCTCTAAACTTACAAGATGAGTTCTGCATGAACAATGAAGTGTTATGTAAATTCTAAAGCATTTTACAGATTTTGTGTTATCCAAAATGACTGACTTATAAAATCCATGATTTGCTACACTGCTCTGACAATATTCTGACCCACAGAGCCATATCCTTGAAATGGATCTGCCATATTTTGATCAAATTCTTTCTTATGACTCCTTTTACCAAGTTAGCCAAATTATATTTAATGCCAAATAAATATATATATTAATAAATTCAACCTTTACTCAAAGGATCACAAATAACACTCAAAATGTGATGGAAGGCAATCCTGTATGATGAGATTAATAAATATTTTAACTATTGTTAGTTAATGTTGGCATATTAGGAAAAAAATGTATCACAAGCTGAATGTTTTGAAGAGAATAACACTTTTTTCATTTATAATGTCTAGGTGCTTTAAAAATTAACCTGTTTTATTATTGTAACTTTAGCTTGACTTTGTGTGTGTGTATTATTTTTCTAGATGGAAATAATACTAATCCTTCAGATATATGAGTAGTCTAGAAAAAATGTCTACTATTTTATGATAGGGTAATACATTGATCTATTGTAATGATTAAATAAAAGCAGGGTGCTATAGTGCTACTGCTTTCTTTAGGGGAAAAATCTGACTCTTGTCAGGTAAGCTGCTTGAAAATAGTAAGTTTAATTCCTAACACCCACATGAGGCACAAGAATAGTTGGATTAACAACTCCAGTGTCATGCTGTCAGCTGCTGTTTATTTAAATTAAAATGTCACCATCCAGAAATAAATTAGGAAGTTGAAAAACGATAAATTTCTTAAACATACAGTACTTTGGCACCTTGTTAAAATAAATCTATTACATTTATGTTTTTGTAGAACTTTACATAGAGTCCATTTTGACATCCAGAGTAGAGCAGGTTTTTGTTTTTGTTTTAATTCTTGCTTGTTTTCTCTCTCTCTCCCTCTCTTCCTCCCTCCTACATCGCTCTCCATTCCTCTCTTCTTCCTGCTGGCCTGCTCTCTCTCTTTCCCTCCCTTTCCTTCCTTCCTCCCTTCCTTCCTTCCTCCCTCCCTCCCTCCCTCCCTTCCTCCCTTCCTTCCTTCCTTCCCCCCTTCCTCCCTCCCTCCCTCCCTTCTCTGTTCTCTTTGACCCTATATATGTTATTTAAAAGCAAGTTAACTATATAAGCTGCACCAACACACAATTAATAGGTGATTTACTTGCATGCCTAAAACATATTGTTCACCTTCATATATCTAAGTATATCTACATTTTTACAGATTTCAATATTCACTTCTTACAACTTCCTATAAACCACGTGTCTTCTTGGGTTCTACTATTATGTGTTACTTCAAACATTTGATATGAAACAAAAATATCCTCCCCATGAGCTTTTCTCTTGCTTCCTATCATTAAAGTAAAACTTTAGGCCTGATCACCCTCAGATTTCCCTAAGATATCATCTTTATAGTGAGATGTTTTAGGATAATGCTCTTGCTCTTGGTTCATGGCACAGCAGGTTGTTCCACATCAGGAGCCAATTTGGTAATTAGTAGGAAGAAAATTAGCACCTGAGGAAGGAAAGCGTTCCGTCTTGTCCCCATATGGATGTGTTCCTTGCCTGTTACTTTGCAGTTCATAAATGATGCAAATGCACATTATAATGCAGGTTAATCAAATATGAGACAGTTGTATACAAACATATTCAGCATTAACAACATGGAGATATTTACTTGGCCGGGTTTTCCATTTTCACATAAAAATGCCTCATATTCGGATGCGAATTCAGGGGCGTTGTCATTGACATCCAGCACTTTAATAGCAACAGGTACTCGAGATATCTGACTGTGGTTCCCTATGGGAAGGAAAAAATAACATCAGCATTGAGGGTATTTCATTTTGAACGTGCAACTCAACTTTCTTTTTGAAAGCATGTGTGTCTGTTTCCACTTCCTTTAATTAGGGGGTTTTCAACATGGTGATTATGGAATCTGACCACTCAGTAAGGAAAAATAGCCAAGTGTTTGAATGCTTAAAAAATGCATAAATTCATATTCCAAACACAATTCGCTAGAGTCTAGCTTGATAAAGACCATCTCTGAATAAATTAAAAGATGATTCCTTGATAAAGCAGGCTTTATTTTTATTTTTTTAAATAAAATCCATTATGTAAGATAAAAATGCTGTATGTAACATAGATTTATCTCTGTTTATCATGGGTAGAACACAACCCATTTTGTACAATTAGTTGTTTGGACTGGCTATATGTTAGAGAAGAACACTGAAAATCCAACAAACAGCATGGATCAAATCTGTTGTTGAGAAAGGGTCCTGAAAACTGTTAAAAGGGATAAGATTAAAAATGAGTCATAGCTTTCTTGAATTTTATTTTTCATTAAAAATGTACTTTGGGATCTTTTTGGGTAGGGTAAACCCAGGTCATTTTAATATTTTCATCTTTCATAAAGATTTTCATGATGATAATCTAATCTTTCCAGGTTAATTCAAATATCAGAGACCACAATACATAAATCTTAATCTTTAACTGTTTGTGTATGTATGTGTGTGTTTCAAAACAGAAAATAGAGATCTGGTTCACTAATACATTGCTGAAGACTCGCTGGGGCCATGTTATGCTTTTTCATTTGTAATAAATGCAATACAGTTTGACTCTGACTACACCATGTAATAATCTTTTGATCTCTTGTAAATTATACAGAATGCATTGGAGATAACAAATTATTTATTTGTGTTTCTGCAAAACTGAATATTTATAAGGAAGCCAAAAGGGGAAAATGTTTGTCTTTTGAATATAAATAAACAGACTTGCATTTAATATATCAAACTCCTCTTTTTGATAATTGATTAAATCCAGACCTTTAACATCTTCAAATACTTTTTAAAAAAATATGAAAGTACTTCTAAAACACACACCAATAATCATAATAATGCAATAAATTCATAGTTAACCCCCACAGCTAGAGCTATGCTTCAAGATTTTAATTTAGTTAGCTTCCTTGGCTACTCTCCAATATTCTACTTTGGTTAACTACAGATGGATGAATGCAATCCTGAAGAATTCCCACCACACAAGTAATGGAACAAAACCTCACTTTCCATATATCAAACGGATGGCCTAAAATGTCTCACATGATATACACTTCTTCGTTTACTATCTTATCTCTATTGAATTGATTCATTATTCATTTACAGAGGAAGTATGCACCTCCTTAGTTTTGATGATAGCGAAAAGTAAAATAAAAAAGTATAACACATGTCCCTCACACAAGGGACTACATTTTATGCTTTATCTTCTCAACAAACTATTGTAAAGGTTATATTTTAAATAAACATTAAGCCCTTTAAAAATTTGTATCTCATTCTCAGCCTCTCCATGAGGTGAATAGCAACTCCTGGAGAGTAAAAAAAGTAAAGTGTTTGCGCTACCTGACGTAGTCCAGTATCTTAGTTCACCAGGACTGCTATCACAAATACCATGCAATGAGTTGGATTAAACATCAACCATATATTGTCTCAAGGTTTTGAGGGCTAGAAGTTCAAAATCAGGAGGCCAGCAAGACCATGCTTTCTCCCAGTTGGTAGTGTTCTGGTGATGGCAGTCCTCTGAAGCAGTGATCTCTCTCTTGTCTTGTGTTTGTTCTTTTGTTTTCCACTGACTTCTGGCTTCTTCCTGTTTCTGGTTTCTACGACTAACTGCATCCAAATTTCCTCCCTTTATAAGGCCTCCAGTAATATGGATTAAGACCCATCCTGATTCAACTTGGCCATACCTTATCAATAATAACATCTCCAAAAGGTTCTATTTACAAATGGGTTCACATCCATCAGAACATGGTTGCAGATTTGAACATGTCTTTCATGGGGTACATGATTCAACTCCCTATAGTCTGCTCTTTGGATCCCAAAAAGATATGTTCTTCCCACATGCAAAATACATTCACCCCATTCCAATATTACAAAAACCTTAAGTTATTTCAATAACAATTCTAAGGCCAAAGTCTAATAAAAATTAGTTTTGGTTGTGGACCCTTCTGAAGCAAAATTCCCTTTTGTAGACTTCTGAATATCTAGAAAGCAAGTTCCGTGCTTCCAAAATACAATGGTAGGACAGAAATGGAGTAGACACGCCCATTCCAGAAGGGAGAAATTGGAAGGGAAACAGAGATCATGGATCCCAAGCAAGTCTGAAACCCAGTAGGGAAAATTCCATTAGATTCCAAGGTCTAAGAGTCATATGTAAATCAATGCCTTGTCCTCCAGACATGTTGGAGCAGCAGCTTCACTCTTTTTCAAGTGCTAGGGCAGTGGCATGTTCTAGCTAGGAGCATAGGCCCTACCTTCTCTGAGGACCAGGGTGGGGTCAGGCTCTCCCCAAATGCTGAGGCATAGGCCCTACCACCTCCAAGAAAACACTCTGAAAATCAGGGTACAAAGCTAGCTTCATCCAAATCCAGAGTGGGAGTCCCTTTCTCTTGGGCCAATGAGATCTCTTCTGTCCAGATCTCTGATTCAATGGCTTTCCCCTTGACACCATTTTTCCTTCATTTTGTCCCATCTCTGTCCCTTTTAATCTCGGCTAGCAATGCTTCAAAATGCAATGCATACAAAAGGCAATTCACACAAAATTCTCAAAAACCTTGTCAACTTTGTGTGCAGTTCAAGTGGGTCCAGGCCATCAGACAAAAGGATTTTCTCCTCATCCTTCCTAGATAACTATATTTCCAATCCTGGCTCCCTCTGAGATGGCTGAATGGAACCATGAGCCATATGTCTAACTACTTAGCAAAGGATGGATCAGTTACACACTAGGGTGGGGCTCTCTTTTCATGGACTCACTTTCTAAGAGCCCAGGGAGGGCCCTTATAGAGCCTTTTCTGGTCCTAGTCTCACAGCATACTATCTGGATAGACTATAAATTTTCCAAATAATCAATTGAGGAATCCTTTGTGCTTAACAGTTCAGTCCTTAGTGTATCTCTTTTGTCTCATATTTACTATAAGCAGCAAGAAAAAGGCTACACCTTCAACACTTAGGTTGGAAATTTCCTCAACTAAACATCCAAGTTCATCTCTTAAAAGTTCTGCCTTCCATGTGACATCTGAACACAATTTCACCAAATCTGCCACTTTGTAACAAGGAATCCCTTTCCTCCAGTTTCCAATATTACATTCATCATGTCCTCACCAGAAGTAACTTTAATGTCCATATTTCGACCAATCTTCTCTCCACGATAATATATGAATTCTTTAAAATCATATAAACTCTCTACATCTCTAACTTATTTCTGAGCCCTCACAAGAAACACCTTTACTATTCATATCTGTAGTGACAGTTTCTTCAAAGCAATCTAGGTTTTTTTCTTTCAAGTGCCTCAAAATTCGTCCAGCCTTTACCCATTACCCAATTCCAAAGCCACTTCCATATTTTTAGGCATTTGTTATAGCAGTATACCACTTTCTGATACCAAAATTTTTCTTAGTTTTCCAGAGCTGCTATGACAAATATCATAAAGTAAGTTGGCTTAAACAACAAGTAATTATTATCTCACAGTTTTGAAGTCTAGAAGTCCAAAATCAAGATGTTGTCAAGGCCATGCTTTCTCCCAGAGTCAGTAGCATTTTGGTGATGGCAGTCCTCTGACATTTGGTGATCTGTCTCTTTGTAACTGCTTTTCTGGTTTCTGTTAAATGTTGGCATCTTCCCTTTTCTCACTTATACTGCTAAATGTGTCTGAATTTTCTCTCTTTGAAAAACCTCCCATAATATAGACTAAGGTCCACTCCGATTCAGTTTGGGCACACCTTAACTAATAATAACATCCTCAAACAGCCCTATTTACAAATGGGTTCACACCCACAGAAACACAGATTACAATTCAAACATATCTTTTGTAGAGTACATGATTTAATTCCCAACATCTGGAATCCCAACTTTGAAACTTGTTACCTATGTGATTTTAAGAAAATTACTTAGCCTCAATTTATTACTAAGAAAATTGAAGCTCAAGAGCTTAACAATTTAATTGTAGAATTATTACAATAAATATTGAGAAAAATATTAAAAATATTTACATAGTACTGGCACAAGGACATTTTAACTTTAGCCTTTTGTTATTTGTCAACATCATCAGCACCAAGAATACTGAATGTTTACTATATCCAATGTGTTTCACATAACTATATCTCATTTTATTCTTACTAAAGAGATTTGAGGTGGGCAACACAATTCTCATATTTTAGATGTGGGGGCTGACACTCAAAGGCTTTACATTCCTTAAGGGTACTCAATTAAAAATTATTTCTAAAGTGCTGCTTTGTACTTCCAAATATGCACCATGCTCATTACATAGTACTGGGAATATCCAAAAAACTGAATATACTTGTTTTATTTTTTCTTTCAGGTAACTAATCACTGTAATTTCCTCAGAAATATGTATAGATTTCTTAAAAATATTTATCTTAAAATTGACCTTTCTTTGAATTTTGTGTCTAAATTTGAAATATTAAGCTGGAGATTTCTTATGGGTTTTATCATCATTAATCTTTACAGAATTGCAGTCATAATTTGCAACTCTCCTTGAGAAATTTAACTTCCATATGCTTACTCATGGTACTATTTCACCCAAGCACAGTCCTTTTGATTGATTTTCTTTTGTAATTCTCTTTACTTTATCATCAAGGACCAATGGCTATTCTTTCATTTTCCATTCCACATCATAGGCCTCCAACTCTTGTGCATGTAAATAAGTATAGTAGCCTCTTAGCAGGGGTTTTTGCTTCAATCTTTCTAACTATTCAATTAATAAACACCCTTTATAAACAAAGAATATAATAAACTATATGCAGAGAATGAAAAGTAAATAATAGGTGCTTAGTCTTAGAAAACTGAAAATACAAAGAAAACCTATCATTTTCCTTCTGCACTATTTTGTTTCTTCTGCACTGAAGAAAAGACTGATCTTACTGAATCAGATGGAATGACAGTGGCTGACTGTCATTGTCTCTCATGACTTATGTGCACACACACACAAGCACATGCACGTAACATGGTACACATGCAAGCATGTACAGAGAGATTTTTTCTCACTATACCAAGGGCCATGTTCTTAATTCTCTCCTTTTTCCTTGCTCTCACAGTTGCAATAAAGTGCATTTATCTATTTGACCTAAG
Source organism: Tolypeutes matacus (assembly GCA_026826555.1). NCBI lineage: Eukaryota > Metazoa > Chordata > Mammalia > Cingulata > Chlamyphoridae > Tolypeutes > Tolypeutes matacus. The sequence continues at coordinate 1,943,956 of JAKSZT010034297.1, read as the reverse complement.
TTGCAAACAGATGGTAAAACTCAAACACAGAAGACAGAGAAGCTTCATGAGCTTCTTTTTAGGAGGTAACTTTCAATATTAAAGTAGTATATCTTTCCTTATATCAATATTTGAGGGTAAGGCACTATTTATTATGTTCCATAGGCCCAGAGAAACAGACCATCAAAGGTTTTTTTTATTACGATAATGTGTTATTAGGGAATTATCACTTGTCTCTGATAGAAGATAGTGAATTCAGAAGAATGTTCTTGCAATGGTTATATTACATTTGTTTAATAGCTCTAAAAGCAAATAATTGGTTTTAATATAATTTGCAATGGACACTTATTAAATGATTGTATTTTCTTTGATTTGACCACTGGAAAGCTCAGAACTAAACTTGGAGGCTCACCTCTAAAAGTGGCAAAGAATCTCATGGTGTTCATTTTATACACTATGTTTACTCTCAAATTCAACTTATTTTCTTACATGTATTTAATCATAACTCTAATTTACTTAATTAATATGTTCTTAATTAGTTGCATTGGGATATGTTTCTAGGTGTTTCCTGTTAATTTGGTGATTTATAGTCCATCACCTTAAAAAAATAAAAGAAAAAGAAATAAAAAAGATAAAAAGAAAAAAAAAAGAAAAATTAAAAGAAATAAACCCTAAACAGTTTACTCTGGCATTTAAAAAGTGATGTGCTAATGCAGTATGCCAAGAATGCTCAGAGAGAAGTGTACCTATTCTCCCACACTCAGCTCTAGACCGATGTTCAAAGATGTTTCCCAGGGGAAGAAGCAGGCTATAAAACAGAGAATTTTGCATCTTTTGCAACAAAGGATGGTGAAGTTCAAGTGTAAGGGTAGAGTTTGTGTTGAAAGGCAATTGGGATGAGATTGGCAGGTTCACTGGAATATAAGCTAAACTATTTATCAGCTAGTTTGCCAGAGAGAACTGGGAAAAGGGAGGTCTGGAAAAGAGCCATTATGGGATAAGAATAAATATCAAACACTGACCTTATAACTCTTCTTTCAAAGGAGCCCATATTTGATTGGATCAGTTTGTGGAGCAATTTATGCCCCCAGAGCATTGTTGAAAATAATAGAACAATCAGTTAATTAGTGGTGCTTAACACTTGGGTGCAGTCACTGAAAGAGAGAGTAAAAGAGAGCACTGCCAAAACCACTGCACTTCCAGGGTGAATACAGTCATAGTCAAAGCTGTGCCACCAGGGGAACAACTTCAGAGGCTTCACACTGTGTGGGGAAAACAGACTCCACTAAAATAAGCCCGCCAGTCACTAACCATAAACAATTAAAAAAAAAAACAAGCCCTAAAGTTGCTATAGTATACTATCTTCAATATACAGTTTCCAACAAAAAATTATGAGATATACAAAAAAAAATCCCAGGAAAATATGACACCCCCCCCAAATGGGCAACAGAAATAGCCTATGAGAGTGACCAAATTCCAGATTTAACAGACAAAGGTTTAAATAGGCAATACAAATATATTTTTAAGAACTAAAGAAAATCATGATTAAAGAAGTAAAGGAAGATAAGATGTCATATCAAATAGAGCATCTAAATAAAGAGATGGGAATGATAAACAGAATCAATTGTTTAAAAAAACAATAAGTGAAATGAAACATTACGATGTTCAACAATAGATTTGAATTAGCAGAAGAAAGAAAAAATAGATTGATATAGAATAGGCAATCCAAAGAACCCAGAGAAAAAATAGTGAGGAAGAAGCAAAGGAGCAGAAGAGAAATGGTGGACACCATTTGACTGCACAAATATATACATAATGGGTATACCAGAAGGCAAGGAGGAAAAAAATACCTAAAGAAGTAGTGTCTGAAAATTCTCCAAATGTATTAAAAAAACAAACATTATTCTATACATCCAGTTCAAATCAATAAAAGTCAAGTAGGATAAACACAAAGATACACACACAAACACACACACACTATAATAAAAATGCTGAAAGACAAAAGCAAGGAGAAAATCCTGAAAGAAGCAAGAGTAAAACAGCTCATTACTTATAGGGAACCCCCCAAAAGACTGAAAGCTGACTTCTCATCAGAAACCATGGAAGTCAGAAGACAGCGAGATAATATATTCAAAGTGCTCAAAGTAAAGAAAACAAACAAAAACTGTCAGTCCAGAATTCCATAGCCAGCAAAGCTTTCTTCCAGAAATAAAGGCAAAATAGATATTCTCAAATAACCGAAAACTGAGAAAAATCGTTAACAGATCCACCTTAAAGAAATACTAAAGGAAGTTCTTCAGGCTTAAAATAAGTAACACCAGACTATAATTTGAACACAGTTGAAAAAACAAAAAGCACCTGTAAATTTAATATGTAATTATAAAAATAGTATAAATTCTTCTTTTTCTCCTTTCTCAACAGATTTAAAAAGGAATTGTGTGAGACAATATATATGTAATATATTTTTGGTCTATAATATATTGAAAAGCAATATATTTGGCAATAACTACACAAAGGATTTGGGTGGAAGGAACGCTGTATGGGGCTAAGAGAATAATTACAGATGGCAACTCTAATCCATAGCAATAAATGCAGAGATCCAGATATAATAACAAAAAAAGAAGGTTAATAAAACAAAAGTTATGAATCTGTACTTTCTCTCCTTCTCTCAATATCTTTAAAAGATGTAAAATTATATGAAGAAATAATTAAAACAATGCAATGCTGGGCTGATCACAATTATAGCAGTAATATGTTTAACAATAATATCACTAAAAGGAGAGAAGAGAATAGAGTTATATAGGAATAATGTTTGTATTTCACTGGACTTCAGTTTGTATAAATCTGAAACTGATTCTGATGAGATGCATATAGTAAGTCCTTAGAGCAAGCGCTAAGGAAATAACTCAAAAATATATAATGAAAAAATATATATAATGAAATAGTCATTAAAGAAATTAAAATTCTACATTAGAAAATGTTCACATAATGAAAAATAACTAGTAAAGAAAGAATAGAGGAACAAAGCATGACATATAGAAAACAAAAATTAAATAGCAGATATAAATCCAACTATATCAATAATAACATTAGGTGTGAATGGAATAAACAATCTAATCAAAAGTTAGAGACAATCAGAATGGATTTTAAAAAGCAAGCTCTAAATATGCTACCCACAGAAAGTACTCTTTAGAATAATGATACAAATTTATTGAAAGAAAATGGATGGAGAAAGACATTTCATGTTAACATCAACCACAAGAAAATTATAGTGGCTAAAATATCAGGCAGTGTAGATTTTAAAACAAACAATGTTGGCAGAGAGAAAGAGAGACATTTAGTAACAACAAAAGTGTCAATCCATCAGGAAGATAAAACAATTAAAACAGATATGCACCTCATAAAAGAACACCAAAATGCATGAAGCAAAGGAGAAATTAAGGGAGAAATGGAGAATTCAACAATATTATTTAGAAATTTAAATATTATACTTTAAATATGGGGTAGAAGAACTAGGAAAAAGATCAATAAGCAAAGATCAATAAGCAACGTTGTAAAATAACTAGTTCTATAAGACATCTATAGCACATTCAACCCAACTACAGGAAAATCTACATTGTTATCAAGTGCACATGGATCATTATCCAGGACAGACCATATGTGAGGTCATAAAACAAACTTCAATAAATGTAAAAGGATATAAATAATGCAAATATGTTCTACAAAAACAGTGGAATGAATTAGAAATCAATAACAGAAAGAAAATACAGAAACCTGCTTATATGTGGAAATTAAGCACACTCCTAACTTAACATTGGGTCAAAGGAGATATTAAAAAGGAAAATTAGAAAACACTTTGCGATGAATGAAAATGAAGATGCAGCATGCCAAAACTTATGGGATGCAATTAAAGGGTTCTTTGAGGGAAACTCAGTTATAAATGGCAATATTAAAAAAGAAAGATCTCCAATCAATAACATTACGTTCCACTAAAGACACTTGAAAAAGATGAACAACCTAAACTTAAAGCAAGAAGAAGAAAGGACATAATAAAAAGCAGAGCAGAAAATAATGAAATAAAGAGTAGGGAAAAAGAGAAAATCAATTAAATCAAAAGCTGGTTCTTTGAGAAGATTGAGAATAAAATTGACAAAACTTTAGCTAGAAAAATCACGATGAGAGAGGGAAGACTTAAATGACTAGTTTCAGGAATGAAAGGAGGGATATTACTGTGGAACTTACAGAAATTTTTTAAAAAAGATTGTAGATAAACACTTTGAACAAATTCCTATAAATTAGATAACTTAGATGAAATGGACACATTTCTATAAAGGCATAAACTTCCCAAATTCACTCAAGAAGAAATGGACAATATTTTGATCATGTTCTTTCATAATCTGTAACAAATGTTCCACAACAATGCAAGATATTGGTAGAGGGGTGATGTATGGGAGTTTTGCACATTATGAATGATTATTTTGTAAGTTCACAACTTCTCTAATAAAAAATTATTTTAAAAAAAGAAATGAACAATATAGATAGACGTGTAATAAATAAAGAGGTTGAATTAGCCAACAATAATATTCCAAAAAGGGAACCACGGACCTAGATCGCTTCACTGCTGAATTTCACCAAATATTAAAGAAAAATACCAATTCTACACAGACGCTTAAAAATCAATAAAGGCATCACAAAAAAAAGACAAAATATATATCTCATATTAATATGGAGACAAAAATCCTCAATAGAATATGAGAAATCAAATCTAGTAATATATAAAATGTATAATATCCCCTGATCAAGAGATTTATTTCAAGAATGAAAGGTTGCTAATAAACTAATGTAAAGCATCATTTCAATAGAATAAAAAAATAAAAACCACATGACTATGTCAAGTGATAGAGAAAAACCATTTGACAAAATCCGAAACACTCTCATAATAAAAACACTCAATAAATAAGAAATAGAAGGGAACTTCCTCAACCTAATAAAGGGCATCTCTGAAAAATTCACAGCTAGCATCATGCTTAATGGTAAAAGAATGCATGCTTTTCCCTTAAGACCAAGAATAAGACAAGGATGTCCACTCTCAGTATTACTACTCAACATTGGCGTGGGAGTCCTAGCCAGGGCAAATAGGCAAGGGAAAGAAATACAAAGCAAATCAATTAGAAACAAAGAAGAAAATATTTTATCAGATTACATAATCTTGTGTACAGAACATCCCAATGAATCCACCAAAATATTATTAGAACTAATAAATGAGTTCATCAAATTTGCAGGATAAAAGATCAATACACAAAACTCATTTGTAATCCTGTATAGTTGCAATGAACAATCTTAAAATGAAGTTAAGAAAATAATTCCATTAGCAATAGCATCAGAAGAATAAAAAAATTAGGAACAAATTTAACAAAATAAATGTAGAATTTTTACTCTGAATACAACAAATATTATTGAAATAAGTTAATGAAGGTCTAAATAAGTGTGAAAAATCTCAAGCCCATGGATTAATACTAAGATGACAATACTTCCCAAACTGATCTATGGCTTTCATGCAGTCTGTATCAGAATCTCATCTTGCTTCTCTAGAAATTGACAAGCTGATCCTACAATTCATATGGAATTGCAAGTGACTCAGAATAGGCCAAAATATATTTTTTAAAAATTTTGAATACTCACACTTCCTGGTTTCAAATCTTACTATAAAGGACCATGAATCAAGACTGTGGAACCAGACAGGTCAGACATAAATCAATAGAATTGACTTGAGAGACCAGAAACAACCCATGTGTCTATGGTTAACAGATTTTTGACAAGTGTAACAAGACAATTTAATTGGTAAAAAGTTTTTTCAACAAATGCTTCTGGGATCACTGGAAAACCACACACAAAGAAATAAAGTTGGAGCTTTATCTCACAACATATACAAATATTACCTTAAAATGTATCAAAGGCTTAAATGTAAATGCTAAAATTATAAAGCTGTCGGAAGAAAACATAGGTTAATCTTCACAACTTCAGATTTGGCAATGGATTCTTAGACAAGACACCAAAAGAAACAAAAATAGATAATTGGACTTTATCAAAATTAAAAATATTTGTGTTTCAAAGGACACTACAAAGAATGTGAAAAAGGCAACCCACAAAATGGGAGAAAATATTTGTATATATCTAAAAAGGGATTTATTTCTAGTTACAAAGAAATCTTACAATTCAATACCAAAAAGACAAAGGATGCACAAAATATCTGGATAGACAGATCTCCAAGGAAGATAGACAAATGGCCATTAAACACACCAAAAGATACTCAACGTCTTTGTCAGGAAATGCAAATCAAGACTACAATGAGATATTACTTCATATTCACTAAGATGGCTGTAATCAAATGTCAGATAATAGCCTTTTTTGTTGAGAATGTGGATAAATGGAGGCACACATGCACTGAGGCTGGGAATATAAAATGGTGTAGCCATTGAAGTGTATGTATTCAATTCTATGTTATGAGAATTAAGTATCAATAAAACTGTTTAAAAGAAAAATATAGTTCAAGGTATTCATTTCTGACACTGAACTTCCTTTGGGATGTTCCTATCCTGAAATATTGATTTTTAACATTATTTGGTTAATGCAATGACCCTTCAAGTTATGAAGCCATTTATATCTCCCCAATAATGACCTAGGGCAGTATTTCGTATATAGTAACTGATTAATAATTAATAAGTGTTTCAAAATATTCAAAAAATAAATTCAATAAATAGTCTTAAGTACTAACTGTTCTTTTATTAATCAATTCATTCATTTAATCAATAGCTTTTTATTATCTATTATGTATTATATTCCTTCATTTAGATTATTAATTATAGCTATGTACAACACACTTCTAGGTGCTGGGAATATAAGAAAACACAAACAAATAAGTAACTGTTTTCCTGGAATTTATAGTACAGAACCAGAGAGTAATCAAATGTTTTAAATTATATGTGATACTCACCTAAGGAAATGAAGAAAGGGGGAGAGATCTACTGCAGCACATAACAGAGGCACATGGAGTAAGTTGAAAGGGTTAGAGAAGATGCCCCTGAAACAGTCTCAGTAGGAGGTGAGGTAGATGAATTGGGAAGCATTCCTAAAAGACTTGGACCTTGTTCTCTCTCTCTTTTTCATTTTTACTAAATTTCTCAACAGTTTTTAAGCTATGGAGTAAATACTGTACTTTACTGTTCTCGTCTCTCCAACTAAGATTGAAATCTGCTTTTAAAAGGGATCACAGCTTAATTTAATTTTTAGCTCCTCTTCCTGAATGCTAGATTATTTGTGACTGACTAGAATGACACTACCAAAACCCTTCTTTTGTTCTAGAAAGCAGACATTTGCGCAATTAATTTGTATTTGTTCTTTAAAATATAAGCTATAAACTCAAGGAGATTAAATAACCCATAACACTTTCCTGAGAATTATGACAGCATTCTTTTTCATCTGTTCATTTATTCTTCATGATGCCCTTAAGTTTTTCAATAAATATTTACATCTGTATTCCCAATTCATAAAACAAGGCTCCCATCATCAATCCACAGTATCCCCAGGAGATACCACATTATAATGGTTTGTTCATACCCTAATCTAGCCTACAAATGATTTCTTTTCAAAGTTCTTTGAAAGAGGGGGCAACCTTTGAATTAAATAATGGGTAGAAGCATGCTAGGTCAACAATGGCGCACGTCCCTTTCATTTAGAGTGAGCACCTGTAAAACTGCCCAGGGGCTCAGAGACCAGGCCATTAACAAAAAATAAATAAATCTAGTTGGTGAAGAGTGTCCGAAGATGAGACTGGTGATGACACTGGGCGAGAAATGATGAGGCCAGGTGAAGAAGGGCCTTTTTCTTTATTCTGAAGAGTATGGACTATATTATGGGATCACCTGGGAGCCATTTCAAGATTTCTTGATCAGATTTATGATTTAAAAAGTTAGTGGAGAAAGTGATTCTTAAAGCAGGTTAACAAGTTATGTTGTTTTGTTTTGTTTACTATGTATATAAATGTTTATTCTAAGTATATGAATTTATTATGAGATTCCTTGAAACTGCTAAAACAGGGGGATAAACAGTAAAACAAATCAAGATAAACAAGAAACTAATACCTGTGTTCCCAAAACACAATCTAAATATGTTTTTCTTATCTATATTAAATGAACACATACACAATTGAAATTACTGCAACTTATCATAATTCTCAACACAAATCATATTTAAATACTGAAGATTCACTTTTATCTAAATTAATGAAATGATAGCAGTTCAAATTTTAAAGATATTATAGAGCTATAAAATTAATTAAACTTCTAAGGAATTATTTATATTCTTTGTGACTAGCCCCCAAATGTTTGTCTTTCATCTGATACATAAACATTAAATATAAAGATATTATAATTAGAAACTTGATTATCATTCATTAAATATTAATTTTCTAAACAAAAGTGCTGAAACAAAGTGGTCTGCAAGGGAAAGTCCATTTCAGATGGCCACAAAAGTCAGGCTGTTTTCATACCTGATGGAAGAGAAGGCAAAAATGGCATCTAATAGAAACAAGTCCTCAAGTTCTACCATTTGAGTTGTAGTGACTTCCTGTCACTTCTCTATCACATAGCTTCATGAATTGCCCATTAATTTTGCCCTTTTATAATCAAAGGTAATGGAGTACTGATAAGTCTGTGTCACTTGGGAATTGGCTTCTGACCGGTTTCCATGAGCTGCTGTTTATTGCAGGTATCAATTGAAATAAACTGCCCCGCCTTTTCCTACTATAAGAGAGAAAAATAATTGATTTGACAAATTTAGATATACTGGTGGGGCTCAACAAATAATTCTTGAGCCTTCTAAAAGCAGAAAGGTGGAAGTCATGAACAGTAAATTACAGTCAATGGGGGAATGCAAAATATGAGAACTTTTAAGTAAATAGGGGATGAGAGGTACAGAGGAAATTTATGAAAAAGGATAATGTGAACTGAATATATCATAGTAATGATGTCAACTTAAGGAAGTTAAAATAAAGCTGATGGGAATTTGAAAGTAGATAATGGGGGAAATTTTCAGTAGTGGGTTTCAGCTACCTAGTGAATAAAGATAACATTTTCTGAGATTCATTTTGCCCATAGGTGGTGTGATGATTTCTAAATCACTAGTAATATTTTACTAATCCATAGATTATTGAATATCACAGGAACAAGTTAGAATATAATTAATCAATGGACACCAGAAGGGTAGACATGCCACCGAAAATATTTTTGATAGTTTTTCTCTCTATTTTTATGTATTACTTTTTCTCCATACTGGCAGCCTTATTGATATCCTGGTTCAAACACAGCCTTTTGACCTCCTCAAACACCTGCCAAGAAAGTTCTGCCTTCTAGTGGACATAGAGAGAGTAGTCTGTTCACAAGAATTTTAAACATGTTCTTTATAGGATTGTGAAAATTCCAATAAGTCAGAGTATAAAAAGAGGAGCCACCCTGTTTTCACTCTTTAAACACTCAGTCATATCTACAGAGTAGTTTAAGATTAAATTAGAGTTTTAATCAGATGGGATTTTAGGATCCAATTAAAAAGCTTGTGAATCAGAGCTCTTCTATTAACCAAGACGTAGCTCTCTCAAAAGAAGAGAAAACAGGTTTTTTTTTCTCACTGAGAAAGTTGTGTATTTTGACATATTTGAAAATACCTTAAACTCCCTGGAGAAAATGATTCTTAAATGGTGACTTTGTTTCAACATTTTACTGGCACCTGTTTTCCCTACTGATTGCTAAAAAAAAACCCACGCTATCTAGCGACATCATTTTCAAATGATTTTTAAATGGGAAAAAGAAAATGTGTAAGTCTCTTATTTGTAACATTCATCTTAACTGAACCAGGAAATTGTGGAGTCTTGCATAAACACTTGACAAGTGCTCCATTCTAACTTTTTCCTACATATGTACAATGAACCTCAGTATTTCTTTTCTAACTCATAGGAGTTAAGCTCTTGAAACCAAAGATACCCAATATTATTGTTGTAACAATGTTATCCTATTGGAAAAAGATCTAGGGTGATTGAGCCGATATCCAATTTTAAGAACCTCTTAGTTTATATTTCTGAAACTTAAAAACTTATATTTCTTAAATTCAAAAGTTTAAATTTAAAACCAATCGCATTCTAAATAAAGGCAATATTAATGATAGTTTATAAATAAAAAGACAGTACTAATGGTCATGGAACCCTCATGCTTTCTATTATTCTTTTAATATGTATTATATTATAATACTATCTACTTTAAATTTTCACCTTAAGTATGCTTACACTTTTTTTGCCTCTATTGTCTATACTGTGCATTCAAATGGCATCTTTTCCATTTTGTTTTATTTTTGTTGTGCACATGTATAGTTTTTGTTTGCTTGTTTTCTTTTGTTTTGGGTCTGCTTTTCCATCCTATTGTGTTTTGCCTTTGCTGAATTTGTAACTTTCACAAATTCACAGCCCTAAATACATGCTTACATCCTTCTCACATGTCGCACCTTTCTCTAGCCTGCAACAAATGAGGAAATAAAATTCCATAATGAGTTTCTTATTACTTCTCTCTCCTTTGGTAACCCAAGTACTCTTTGCAAAAAAAAAAAAAAAAAAAAAAAAATCTAATTCTACAGTGATTCAAATTGCATTATGTTTCCATTACTAAATATTTAGTGCTTTTTCCCCTCTATTTCATATAGGATTGATTCAATGCTATTGGAACTGAAATTCTTGAGGTTACTTTACAGTACTATTCTTTTTAAGTACTTGCATATTAGAATTTTTTAACTTAATTTTTAAAGAAGTTTTAGATTACAGAAAAGTTACATCGAAAATATAGGGAATTCTCATATACCCTACCCACTCCCCTCTCACATTTTTCCCTATTAATAACATCTTACATCAGTGTGATACATTTGCTACAATTTGTTATAACAGATATTGAAGAATTGCTACCAAACATGGTTTATAGTTTACATTACTGTTTACACTTTGCACCATACAATTTTATAGGTTTTGATGAAATGTATAATGGCCTGAATCCATCACTGCAATATCATGCAGAACAATTCTAACACCCTAAAAATGTCCTATGTTCCACCTATTCTTTCCACCCCTTACTGCTCCCCTCAGAACCTCAGGTAAATGCTATCTTTATATCAATGTTACAAGTTGTTTCACTGCAGTAATAATAATAAGTCTAATTTTCCATGGTTGTATTCCCCCCTTATGTTTGCTCATTCCTCAATCTTGAGGATTTGAGGATGGTGGTGCCCACTCCGCTTCAGATTGAGAGAGGGCTTAGATCTTAGAATTTTAATTACGGGAACTCACAATTTTGAAGGGATTAATGTATAGATTTACCTAATGTTCCATTTTAAACGCTCATTCAATACAACCTTACAATAGCAATTATGCCCCTCAAGCATGCACACACACACTAGGGAAGAAAACTAATGTTGCATTGTGTGACCTGTTATATCTCTTCTAGATTTGTTGAATTACTGTGAAGAATTTGTCTTTTCAAATCAAGACATCATTTCAGGGTATGTTAGAGTTGAAATAGTCTCTATAAGTTATATATACAGTATATGGTAAAGAAGTACCAATTCTTGAACGATTCATTGATGAGTCTCAAGAAGGGTGTTATATGGGCTATTTGGGCTTTAGCCATCAGGCCCATGTTTCTTCCAAGTCAGGAAGTGGTAGAGCTGAAATACGACTCCAGGGCAGCCTGATCAACAAGTAAAGAAAGAAATGCAAACATACTGAAATAAACTAACCACTCACTACCCACAGTCTCTCTTTCCTATACTACTTGTAAAATATAAACTTAAATTATCATAAACCTTTTAATAATGATCACTCCCCACCCAACGTAAACCCATAATATAAAATATCAAAAGAAATATTAGATGATTCTATTAACATAGGCGTTTGTTTCTATCAGCGAAATCATACTTTGAAATATAATCAAGGTATTTTTAAATTTTCTGGGTTCACTCCCTGAAAATGTTTGCCTGCAGTCAACTTTTTTAACTGAATAAAACATGCAAGCAACAATATGTGTAAATCTTATGAATTTATTTTAGAGGATTTTTACAAAATGAACATACCCATGTAACCACCACCCAAATCAATATATCCAGCATAACGACCAACCCAGCAGCCTCCCATATACTACTCTCAGGCATTATCTACCCCACCTCAAGGTAACCTCTACCCTGTTTTCTAACACCATATTAGTTTGGCTTCCTTAGAACTTTATAGAAATGGAATATATTTAGTGTACACTCTTCTGCATATGGCTTCTTTGGTTCAATATCACATTTGTGAAATTCATTCATATGGTTGCATGCAGCAGTATTCTGTGGGGAAAATAATCATTATATGAATACACCACAATTTATTTACTTACATGTCTTCTTATTGGTGGATATTTGGGTTATTTTGCTTTTGAGCTATTAGGAAGAGTGCTACTATAAATATTTTTTACAAGTCTTTTTCTGCATATTTCTATTAATTTCTTTCAGTTATATACTTAGAACAGAGTCCAAGGTTATAAGATATGCATATATTCAGCTTTAATGTGTGCTTCCAACATTTTCCCCATGTAACTATACCAATTTAAACTCTGACCAGCAATGTGTCAGAGTTCAAGTTCCTACACATCCTCAACAATGCTTGGTAAGGGCAGATATTCATTTCTAATTTTAGCCATCATGGAGAGGGTGGTCGTCCTATTGCAGCTAGGTCTTATTTTGCAATATCCTGATGAATTATGATGCCTAAGCACTATTTTGATTCTTACTGGCCACTTGGACATCTTATTTTGTGAAGAGCTTGATCGAGTTTTTGTCATTTTTTAATTGGGCTATCTATGTTTTCCTTATTGATATATATTATATGATATATGATATACACTACACTATGTAGTATATCGTATACCATATATCACACAGCATACATCAATTTATTATTGATGTGAATTATTTGCCAGATAATGCATCATCTCTGTTAATGGTATGTTTTGATGAACACAAATTCTTGATTTAATAAAGTTAATTTATTAACTTCATTAAATATTTATTATTTAATAAATATCTAATAAATATTTAATAATAAGTATTTAATAAATAATATTTATTAAGTTAATAAAGTTAATTTATAAGTCTTTATTCTTTTTTTTATGAAGAATATTTAATAACAAGGTAGATAACATAAGCTTATCTAACATGTAACTTTATGCCACTGCAGCTAAAGTAAAACATCCTGTTCACTGGGTAAAAAAGGACCTGCTTTGAGTGTACAATTCAACACAATTAAAAAAAAAACTAATTATAATTTCAGAACTTCATAATTTGAAAAGGTTGCCAATGTGCTCCTGTTTTAATATGGAGAAAAATTCCTTTGAAAGTCATTTGAAGCTTGGACAAAAATTCCATAGCTGTATTCTTAAGATCATTCTGTCAAGCCTTCATGATGCAGATGATACAAGGGAAGCTTCAATTCAACCTTTTAGAGAAGACGTACCAGCTCGCATGATTTCATCAACCAGGAGAATGTTGGTGGCAATCACAGTGCAGGAGTGCAGAAGCTGTTTCTTTACACAATAGTTATCCCATATGCCTACTTCTGCTGCTACCATTGGCTCACCTGTGTTCAAGTCTACACCCACAAGTTGACCTGATTCTGAATGTTCTGCTTGTACTTTTACTAGTGTTTCCTGAAGGTCAAAGCCAGAGTTCTGAGCAAGAACCTTGGGAATAATTAGCAATGCGTCAGCAAATGCTTGGACTCCAAGCTGGGCCCTGCCCTTTACACTGGGCTTATATTTAACCAGAGCTTCTGCCATTGCCACTTCCACTGCACCAGCACCTGGAACCACACAGCCATCATCCATAGCATTTTTGACAGCCCTCAAGCCATCTCTTATGGCATCTTTGATCTGAGTGAGTGTGCACTTGTTGGGTCCTTTTACCAATAATGTAACAGAATGATGATTGTTACATTTCTCAATAAAGGTGAACTTCTCTTCTCCCAATGTGTACTCATAGACAAGGCCGGCATGTCCCAAACAGTCAGCATTTAGGTCACCCAAAGAAGTCAGAGCTACCCCACCACAAGCAAGAGTCAGCCTCTCCATATTTCTCCTTTTAGCTCTGCGCAGAGCAACTATGCCTTCTTTTGCAAGCGCATCTAAGGAAAAGGGGTCAATTCCCTTTTGATTAATGACAACAAATCCTTTATTTGAATCAAAGCAGACTTTCTTTTAGAGTCCTATTATTTTTTTAACTCTATCTTCATGTATTTTTTTAACTTTATTTTGTACATTTAATAACTGAAAACATAAGCAATAAAAAACTAAAAAGTAAACACAGATGAATAAATATATACATTTCTCAATTAAATGTAATGGCAAACATAAAACAAAACAACAAAAACTCTATCTTCAATGAATTTTCTTTCGGCTTTTACTAGTTTCTCTCTCTCTTCTGCACTCTTGTAAAAAAAGCCAGAGTTCACTTCTGTTTTTTCATATTCTAAGGACACATTGCACGTGAGGACGTATACATCTTAATAAGTCTTTATAAGTCTTTGTTCTTTTTAATTTTCATGTTTTTTGTGTCCTATTCATTTACTTATTTGCCTAATCCAGAAGTAGATCTTTTGGAAGTTCTGTTTATTTACTTTCACATTTTCATCGTTGATCTGTCTGGAGATTCCTTTTGTTTAAGGTCTGAATTAGAGGTAAAGGTAAAATTTTCCCCCATGTGGATATGCAATTATACAATCAACTTTATTGCAAAGTCCAATCATAGCACCTCTGTCATAAATCAGGTGAGCACATTTGCTCAGTCCTGATTCTGGAGTCTCCTGTTCCTTTGGTCTATTTCTCTATTTTATGCTCGTAACAACTCTGTCTTTGTATAAAGATATTGAGGTATTGATACTCATATATTGATATCATAAATATGATAAACCCTATAATTTTGTGCTTTTTTTTTATTTTAAAGATTTTCTTTGTTATTTTGGTCCTTTAAATTTCCGGGCACATTCATTTTAGTATCATTTATCAAATTACACACATACACACACCTGTAGGAGATCTTATTGATATAGTATAGAATCTGCAAGTAAGTTTAAAGAGAACTGATACGTTTTATATTCTGAGGCCTCCAAATCATAAACTTGTCTATCCCTCCATTTATTTAAATTTTCTTTAATTAACTCTCCGTATGTTTTGTAGTTTTCTGTTTAGTGGTCTTACGTATCATTCATTCGATTTTGTTACAATGCAATTTCAGTCTTTAACAATTTGAAGTAGTATCGTACTCTAATTTTCTGAGTATTACTGGAAAATATAAACCTCACCACCTTGCAAACATCACTTATTATTTATAGTAGTTTAAATGTAGGTTTTTAAAAATATGTATAATTGCATTGTCTAAGAATTGTGACAATTTTTATTTCATTTCCCATATTAATACATTTATTTCTTACTTCTAGCTAAAATCTAGAGTACAACTGAATAGAAGTGCCAATAGTAGAGACTCATCTCATTTCCAATCTCAGGAAGAAGTTTTTAATATTTCTCCAATAGATGTGATAATTGCTATAAGATTTTATACCCTTTATCAGATTAAGTTCCCCTCTATTTGGAGCATGCAAAGGGTTTTTAAGAACAAGGGATGAATATATAACATTTGCTGCATCTATTGAGAGTGATTATATGTTTTTCTGGGTTAATATTTCACTTTATATTGTTTGATTTTCAAACGTCATAATCTGTTCCATGTATTTCCTGAATGTAATATTATTTCTGCATGTTAGTGATTTGGATTTGCTGATATGTTACCTAGATTTTTGTATATGAGAAATTGGCTCTTAATTCTCCTCTCTTGTAATATTCTTGTCAGGTTTGTATCAAGATCATGTTGACTTTATGATATGAGGTAGAAAATGCTCACTTTCTGACTTCTATGGTAAAGTTTAAGTCGGTGAGTTCAGCTGGACTTGAGGATTTATGTGTTAAAAGGGGTAATTATGGGTTAAATTTATTCAACAGAGAAAGCAATATACAGATTTTTTTTCTCTTTTTCTTGGATGCAAAGGCTGTGTTTTTTCAACTGTCCTCTATTTCATATATATTTTAAAACTTATTGGGCATAAATGTGTTCATATTGTCCAATTATCTTTTTAGTTTCTGTAGAATCTGTAATGATGTCACCTTTTTCATTTCTGACATTGGTAATTAGTACTTTCTCTACTTTTTCTTGTTAAGGTTTTATCAATATTTTCATCTTTGCAAATAAACAGCTTTTGATTTGGATGAATTTCTCTATTCATTATATGTTTGTTTACTATTTCACTATATTCTATATTATATTTAATTTAACTTTCTAATACTATTTGATTTTAATTTTTTTAATGGATGCTTAGATAATTGATTTTCAACATTTCTTCTTCTCTAATAAACATATTTAAGGCTAATTTCCCTCAAGGTACTGTGTTAGCTTCATCCAACAAGTTCTGTCATGCTACCTTTTTTTTTGCCATTCCTTTAAAAAATGTTTAGTTTTCTTTGTGATTTTCTTCTTTTTTCGACGGGTTATTTAGAAGTTTATGGCTTAATTTACAACACTTGTAAATTATTTGTTTATCTTTTTGTTGTTGATATCTAGTTTATTTACAGTGTCTAAAGATGGCATACTCTGCACAGTGTAATGAGACTTGCTTTATGGTCCAGTTTTTAGCCATTTTGAGTAAATGTTTCAAATTTGTTTGACATGGATGAGGTTTTCTTGGTAATTTGGGGTGCATTGTTGAATATATGTTTATTAGATAAGTATATTAATCATGCTATTCAAATCATCCTTAATGGTTTTTTGGTCTGCTTGTTCTATTAATAGATAGTTGTGGGTTAAAAACCTTTATTACAGCCATTGATTTATCTCTTTCTCCCTTTGCCTCTGTCAGTGTTTTGCTTTATATACTTTGCAGCCCCTTTATTATCTGCATACAAATTTAGGATTATTACATCTTCCTGCTTTATTTTAACATTATCATTATGAAAATTAACTTTTTAATTTTGATATTTCTTTCTCCTCAGACTACTTTATCTGATATTAATAAAGATGAACTGCTTTACTTTGGCTTTAATTTACATGACAGATCTTTTTTCCCTTCCTTCAATCTTTATGTGTCCTTATAGTTGTGGTATATATGACTTCTATACCAATTGCTTCTTTTTCCAGTCCGATTATATGCCCATTAATTGAAGTATACAGCCCATTTACATTTAATGTGATTGCTTATGCATTTATATTAATAAATCTATTATTGTCCTATATTTCTATTTTCTCAATTTGTTCTTTCTCAATGTTCTTCCTATCTTTTGTATTAATTCACTTTAATTATTCCATGACTTCCGTTAGCCTATTTGTTAAATATTCTTCTATTACTATTATTTTAGTGGTTACCTTAAATATTATACTATTTATATATTTGCCTTTGACTTATTAGATTATAACTTCCAGTGATGCTTCAAACATTGGTGTACAATGCAATTACCTTTGCAATGCATTAATTTTTCACTTATACCCTATGCTTCTGTATTATTAATTCTACATATAATTTACACTTTCAAAGCATTTTAATTTTATTAAATAATAAATATTCAATATGATTTACCCATATATTAATATTCTGTGTCTTCTTCTTTCCTTTCTGAATTATCATACCGTTATTTAGGCTGTTTTTCCTTTTGCCTGAAGAACAATTTATTACCTATTTTAATGAAGAATTCATCTAGTGATGAATTTTATCAATTATAGTATGGATGAAAACTACTTTATTTAAACTTTATATTTGAAGGTTCTTTTTTATGGATATAAAATTCTGGTTTGACAAGTTATTTTCTTTGTGCACTTTGAAGATGTCATTTTTTTCCTTCTGATATTCATATTTCTCTTGCAAACTCCACTGTTAGTCTTTAAAGCCTATATATATTTCCTTTTTTTCCTGGATACTTTCAAGATTTTCACTGTCTTTATTTTTCAGCAGTGTTACTATGACATATCCCAGTGTGGTTTTCCTTGTATTTACCTTGCATAAGTTTTGCTGAGATTCTTGAATCCAGGGCTTTCTGTCTCCTATAATATTTGGAAATTTGTGACCATTATGTCTTCAAATATTGCTTCTTCCCTAGTCTCCTTACTCTCTTTCTGGCATATTGATTTCAAATATGTTAGCCTTTTCTGTATGATATGTAAAAGTCTTATGCTCATTATTGGGTTTTTTTCTTTTTCTCACTGTGATTCCTCCTGAAATTTTTTCTGTTGCTCTAAGTCTGGTTGATTAATCTATATTTCTGTTGGATCTAATTCTCTGCTTAAACTATACATTGAATTATTACTTTCAGTGTTTGAATTTTTCAGTTTTAGACTTTTTGACTAAAACTGAAATTTAAAAATTTTTTCAGTTTTGGACTTTTTGTTTGTTTTTGATTAAATCTATAGGTTCCAGGTTTTTGGTCAAATTATTCATTTCATCTCTTCAACTCTTTCCTTGAACATATTAATTATATTTATTCTTAGGTCCTTGAATTATAACTTCAATATCTTTATCACCTGGGCCTTTATTTTTGTGGGGAGGGTATCTGTTTTCTAATTGTTGGGGATTTGGTCTTCTTTCTTGACAATGCCTGATAATATTTTTAATTGAATTTTGGACATTGAGTTTGAAAAGTTATAGCAGTTCCATAATGTGTTATCTTCTTTGAAGGGATTTGACTTTTTTCCTCATAGGACAATATGTATAGATAGATCACTTTGATCCCATCATGACTGGATTTCCAGACTTATGGAGCTAATTAATTTCTGGCTTTCCCTTGGTTCCAAGACTTGTTCTTTCTATTAAACTGTTGGAAAAAAACTTTTTTTTTTTAGATTTTTATTCTCTTTGCACATGTTCTTTAAGCGGTTTCAAAGCCTTGTTCTCCTATACACTTGCAATTTGGTAAATGTCTGAAAGTAAAAGTCATCCACAATGCCTTTATCTTTCTCTTTAATTATCTTTTTGCTGTAATCTTGGCCCCTCAATTTCTGGATACCTTGGAAGCTCTGAACTCTACTGTCTCCACAGTTCCATGAGACTATCACACATACCAGGTTATTGGTTTGTTTGGACTTTATGCCCTGAGTTGAATCAGTTAATTCCTTGAATGGAAAAGAACTGTTAAATTTAAGAGTCATGTCAATTTGGCTCCTTACATACTGACTACCTTCAAACCGTGTTTTCTTCTTCCAACTTTTGTAGTTATTCTCAGTGGAAAAGTTGGTCTTGTATAAACTATCATCATAGACAGAAGTCAGTCACTTCACTTTTTTCCCATTACATTATGGTACAAAACATTCATTATTTACCTAAGATAATTAAAGTGTAAATCACCCTGCCTTTGTTGAGCAATTGGACAAAATGTTACTATGTGATTATCCTAATCCTCTATGAGTTGAAGGAGCACTGTGGTAGGTGCCCAGGAGAATTCATGGATGGTAATTAAGGTTATGTTATTTTTTGTTATTGCTCTGACAAAAGGCCTACAAGCCTAAACCAGTCTCTTGAGGCGGCCCTTACTTACTCTGTGCTCTGGACAAAGTGAATACTGTATTAATTGTGGCAGTGAATCAAAGTATATATATATATAACATATTGAGTTAAACAAATACATAAATCAAGACCAATGATTAACAGAGCTGGTTGAAATGATTATAGTGCAACCCACTAACTTAACGTCAAACACATCACAATAAAATAGATGATGGTGATTTTTTCACAGATGCTAATATTAAATGCCTTGGTTATATGTGAAAATAAAAGTAGATAATTGCTACATTTACAAATTACTACTTTCTCCAACTCCATCTGTATACACAAAACCAAATATTATATATTCTTATAATAACATTTACAAATACATATGGAGTGAAATATGCAAACCTATGAGTTTAATAACTCCTATAAGAAGCAATCTGATTTTTTTGGGTTTACTTTTGCTTTTTTAAAAACTAATATAAATATATTTGCTGAAGTAATGTAGAGGGCCTTTGCATAAAATTGCACTGTGCTGCTCAGAATTTCTTTAAGTCTTTTTTTTTTTTTTTTTTTCCATAGCTAAAAATTAGTTGCTAGTTGCACAAAATTCACGATTAAAATACCTATCGCATTAAAGGAAGGTTAACGAACTGATCTTGGAACCAGTAAATCTGTCATGCAAAGTTGCAATGTGGAGCAAAGGAGATACTGACAGGGACACAAAGTGTCAAGCTTATTTCAAAACATTATGAGAAGTGAGAAAACATAGGCCAACACTGGAATCTTCGAATTTGTTCAGAAAGTAATTCCAAATAATGATGGAAAAATAACAACTTTTTTTTTTCCTGAATTTATGGAGAATGGGGAAAAGCCCTGTATGCTACCAGAAATACCTTAATTTCTAAAAAAAATCAGGTAAAAGATAAAAATGAAAAATGACTTTTCCCTAACATATAAGCAAAAAAAAAAAAAAGACACAGGAGAAATGCATTGCAATAGGCTCTACTCTTGGCATCTGCTTTTTGGCTGTTCTAAATAATCCAAATATTGTGGGGGTTTCCCTCCTGACATGATAGAGGCAGGTCTTTGAATAAAGTTAAATTAGTTGAGCCAAAAAGTAACCTAATTTATCCACATATATTAGGCACATTTCTCTTAGAATATTGGCCAATTTGATTTAGATTTTCTCAGTCAAAATGCTGGAACCAATCTTTTGAGAAAGAACCATTTTGATTGGCTTCTTTCTTCTAAGCTTCACCAAGTGATATAGAAAATAGGATGCTGAAGTCCAATCTCTTCATATTGTTTGCATAAGTCTCATTCAGGACTCAAGGTAAAATCCAACTTGCAAACAGAAAACCAATAATCAATGTCTGCCACATCAAAATATCATCATCATCATCATCATCATCTTAAGAATCTACCTGTTATTTATTGAACATTTACTCTTAGGAATGATACTTTCATTCTCACAAAAACCCTATGAAAAAAGTGACATCATCATTATCTCATACACATTTAATTTATGATAATTTTAATTTTAAAAGCAAATTTCCTCACCCCCATTCACTCAACAAGTATTTAATTTACACCTATTTGTTGTTAGATTTTCGTATAGGCATTAAGGATAACAAAAAGAAACAAATGAAAACAAGTTCTATTATTTTTACACCTAAAGGAGGGGAGCCCTCTGGTATAGATAATACTTATGAACAAAAATAAAACCAGGGAAAGTGAAAGAGAGAGATATTGGCAGGGGATAGCACTTCTAAATAAATCTCATTTCCTTACCCAACTTCCTTTCTCTCATACTCACAAACGACATATACAGGAATGCAGTTTCAGTTTATAAGTGTGTTGATCTCCTTTCTCTATTTTTTCCTCCCAGCAAATAATTCCCTTTTAAATGGTTAATTCTGTCAATTTGACCCTGAGCATTCATCCCTAATGCAGAAATGAACTAAGACCAACTCTCTTTTCCTGGCCATTTCTGAAAAACTTTATCCCCCATCCATGGCAGCAATGATCAAAGAGCAATGACTTCCAAAAGCAAAAGGCCAACCCTGCCTTCAAGTATTTCTGCCAATTGATGCTTTGAGGTGGGCATAGTCTATTTTGGGGAAGAAATGTCATTGTCTTTCTAATTCCTTTTTATGGGGGGAAGAAATGATCTTACTGAATACTGGCAATTCAAGTCAGAGCCTTCAATGTTGAAGGAATGCAAGGTATAAACTGACTTCATTTGAGACATCTACAATAAAGCTTGGGCAATTTTTCTTTAACTTTTGTGGCTAACAGAACATGGGTGAAATTTGACACAAAGGGACTGATTTGGAGCCCATGTGCTTTCATTTTACTTTTTAAAGGTCCCCTTCATCATATTGCGCAACCTCAATATGATAAGAACCATACTGGAAAAATCCCCTCTTCATTTAAGAAGCTTCCCCTGCCTAAGCCATGAATCTTGTGAGGGTTCAGATGATGGTATTAATGCTTGTATTTTTATCCATTCTTTGTGAGGCTGAGAAAGAATATGTCCCAGCTTTCTCTATGGAAGTAGCAAATTAGACATTTATCAGTTTAGTAAGTTGGTTTAATGGTTGGGCAACCTCGATTTATGGTTAATAGAATATAAATTCCATCTGGCAAGGAATTTTATGACTTTTCTGCTATTATAGTCAGCATCTATAAAAGTACCTAGTACATAGTAGGTAGTTATATATATATATATGGTAATTGAATTCATGAGCTTCAGTTTATTCTTCTAAGGCACTCTAAGTAAAGACAATATCTATCCTCAAGGTTCATTTTGAGGGTTGAATGAAATCAAATGTCAGAGCTTGTTTATATTCCCTGCTTCAAACATTTGTTACCTCCTTAATAACTCATTTTCATCAGTCGTCCTGATACCTCAGTGTTTTATCTAAAAACATACATTTCTCCTTAGCCATTATTCCATGCAACTGAAAGCATATCTGTGAAAAATGTTTTAAGGTACTTTCGATATTAACAGACAAAAAGGGAGAGATTGACAATCATTTATACTTTGATACATATTTTGATTCACCCTAAAGAGACACTTTTAAACACAGCCGCTGAAGAGAAAATAAAATAATCAGTCTCCCAAGATAGTGAGTTTCTGACTGCTGCAAATTGCAAGCAAAGAGTACACAGCCATAGGATAATGCTGTGGTATAGTCAAGTGGAAAACCAGATGCTGGATATGGGGTAGGATTAATATCTGTTTTAATCACTAAATTAAAACAAAAATATTGCTTTTTAGTCTGAGTCATGTTTTAATTACCAATTTATATTAGGCAAGTTATACCTCAGTATTGACTCAGTGAAACTAAATTAGTAATCGTTATAATAATTTTCCATCTCTTCTGCTTCCTACATTGAAATTATAGGTCATACATTCACAACACTACAAATTACTGCTTTTCCTATGAGCAAGTTGACTCTAGTTTATTAGGCATCAAATTTTCCCCCACTAAATTCTTCAACTCATGACTGGTGGTGATAATGCCTCAGGAATTCTCTACTAAAAATAAAAATCCAAAAGATTAGTTCTATTAGTGAGTTCTATTATGTAGCTTCTCATCCCAACATCCATACTTATTTCTAATTTATTGCATGAGAGCAATTCAGAATTTTATCATTTCTATTACTTCCTCCCAGGTGATTCCTTCATAACTATATGAGAGTAAAAAGATTCCATAATTTTTAATTTCTTGCACATAAACCCTCATTATATTTTCCTCTCAAGAAATTGTTGGAATTTGCTCAACATTAAAAAGAATTAATTGGGAGACAGATGTGGCTCAAACGGTTGGGCGTCCGTCTCCCATATGGAGGGACCTGGGTTCCATCCCCAGGAACTCCCGGTAAAAAAAAAAAAAAAAAAAGAATTAACTGCTTAATGTATTAAGGCAATTAAACAAATCATTTAATCCTATGAATAACAATGACTATAGTTTCAGGGTAACAAAAATGAAAGTAAGGGAAGTGAAAGAAAAATGGAAGCTTATGAAGATAGTTGCTCAGTTTGTGCTTATTATATGTTAATGTCTGTTATACAGATGGTGAAACAGAAGTACAGTGAAAATATCTAACACCTTTAAGTCAAACCATTAGTAAATACTAAAACAAGGTTTGAAATTCCTGTGTGCTTGATTCCAAAGCACACATCTCCTGCAGTTTTAGCTTGGTATGGACACCACAGAAGTGGAGCTACAAAATTTTACACAGTTAGAGATAATTTTTCTGGATAAGTGTATGTGGACTGAAATAATTTGACATAAATACCCTTCCATTAAAAATAAAACAAAACAAACATTCATAATATTGTGTAACCACCACCACCATTTATTACCAAAATTTTTCCACAACCACTGAATTATGTATTTGAATGTAGTTAAAAGAGGGAATTTTAGATGGTATATATACTACAAGGATAAAAATTTACCAAAAAAAAAAAGAAAATCAGGGATTTCCAGGGAAGATGGCAGAGTATGGAGCTCCAGGACCCAGCCCTTCCACCAAAACAACTATTAAGCCAGGAGGAGCTGTCTGAAACAACTATTTTGAAACTCCAGAGGCCAAAAGAACACTATACACAGCATCCAGGGAAGAGTAGGAGGAAAGGCTGATAAATTACAGTAAAGAACTATAAATTGTTCTCTTCATACAGCAGCTACCAATGCCCATGCCCCATGGCAGGCTGGCCACAGAAAGGGACATAAAAATCCTCTTCCACAAGAACAAGGTTGTGCATGGGTGATGACTGATTATAGCTTTTAATTAGCTAATTTGGCTCTGGCTCTGAGGGCAGCTATTGTTTCAACCCAGCACAGACAAAAGGGGTAGCAATGGAGATTTTGTGTGTTTTTTGTGTTGTTTTTTAATTAGTTAGTTTATTTATTTATTTTAAAGAAATTTTAGATTACATAAATGTTATATAAAAAATATAGGGGATTCCCATATGCCCCACACCCTCTCTCTCCCGCACTTTCCCACATTACCAACATCCTTCATTAGTGAAGTACATTTGTTACAATTGATGAACACTTCTTCAGGGTTGTGGGGGAAAGTTAGCTGAAGGGCTGTACTTGCTGGGCAGACCAGGTAAGCTCAGCTTTAAGGAGTCATAGTGTCGTTTTTGGCAACCTACCCTACTCCTTCCACCGGGCACTTTGGAGCCAGTCTGTGTCCGTTTGTGGGTTCTTGGCCTTGTTTTGCCTGGGGAAGACTGAATTGGGAAGGTCTTTTCACCTGGGGTGACTTTTTTTTCCTAGAATTTGTCCTCCAGGCAAAAGCAGTGTGAAGCAATGAAAAGAGTGCAAAAATCTATAGAGGTGGACAGTCTGGGACAAAGGCTTGCCAGCCTCAGATATCAGGGAGAGGGATGTTTGTCCCCTGGGAAACAGAGGGGACAACCAAACTTCTATAGAACAAACTCCTGTAGACATGGGAACTCCAGAACAGTGAACAAGCAAAAGCCCAGTATAAGACAGAGACTCAGTAAGACAGGGAAAACCCTGCACAGTGCATTTGCCTTGGGCAGACCTTCCTGATAGAAGGGCTGAAGCTCAATAAAATCTCTGTCTTATCACCAGCTGGTTACAAAACCAAGAAATAGAAATTCTAGAGAGTATATCCCAGAGTTAATGTTTAAAAATATTAAAATGTACAGTGTGCAACGAAAAAGTACAACACAAGCATAGAAACAGGAAATGATGGTTCATCTCAAAGAAGAGAATGAAAATACAGAAAACCCCAATGAAGAAGATGAGAATATGGACATACTGAATACAGTCTTTAAAAATTATCTTAAAAATGCTTAAGGAAATGAAGGAAAGTACAGAGAAAGAACTACAGTATATCA
This sequence comes from Tolypeutes matacus, assembly GCA_026826555.1. Classification (NCBI taxonomy): domain Eukaryota; kingdom Metazoa; phylum Chordata; class Mammalia; order Cingulata; family Chlamyphoridae; genus Tolypeutes; species Tolypeutes matacus. The sequence goes on along the minus strand of JAKSZT010034297.1, from coordinate 1,918,451 downwards.
GGAAAACAATAAATGAACAAAATGAGAGTCTAAGTAAAGAGATAAAAACTTTATAAGGGAACCAAACAGAACTATCAGAGTTGAAGACCACAATAACGAAAATGAAAAATGGCCATTGAATTTCAAGAGCAGGTTGGAATCGCCAGAAGTAAAAAAAGAGAAAACAGTAGACTTGACGACAAGATATTTGAAATGAGTCAGGCTGAGGAATAGAAAGAATAGAAGAAACATTAAAAGCAAAAATTGCCTAAGGCAGCCATGGGACATCATCAAGTGTACCAATATCTGTGTTATGGGAGTCCCAGAAGGAGAAGAAAGAAAGAGGCAGAAGGAATAGCCAAATAAATAATGACAAAGCACTTCCCAACTTAGAAAAAGATGTGAATACGCACATCCAAGAATCTCAGAGAACACCAAGTAGGATTAAAATGAAGAAAAATACACTATCCCTACCATATAGTGATTACACTATCAAATGTAAAGGACAAGGAAAGTGTTCTGGAAGTTGCAAGAAGAAAGCAATGTGTTAACCACAAGGGAGTCCCAAGAAGATTGAGTGCTGATTTTTCATCAGCAACCATGGAGGCAGGAAGGCAGTTGGTTTAAATATTTAAAGAAAAACACATGCCAACCAAGATATAACATGGATTAAAAATTCATGACCCAGGCAGTAATACAGAAGAATTTCCATTGCCGCTCAGCACCTTCTTAAGAATAAGGGCATGAACTCTCTGAGGTGGGAGTTGAGGCAGGTTAGTACAGGGAAATGAGGAGAAGATGAGCCACAACATGGCTGAAAGACAACATGGCCAACAAACAACATGGCCATGAGACCTACTGAGGCCTTGTCCCTGACGTTGAGGTCTCAGTTGGGACTCTTTCTGGGGCCAAGGGGAGGCCCTGGATATTCCAAACAGGCCTCACCATTGGTCCCCACCATTGGAAGGATAACTAATAACAGCTGGGGGCCCTCCCCTTAGCATTAGCAAGTAGAGAAATAATTAACAGTTTAAAAGATGACCACACTAGTCAAAACCCACTCTGTCTGCCTAGAGGAGCCTGCATCAAATCTCAGTGCGTATTTCCATTCTTCTCTCCCATTTCTCAGCAAGTTCTTTTCTTTTTCCCCATTTCCCACTAAATTCTTTTTACTGGCCTAACTAAAAAAAGAAGAAGCATGACCCTCCCCACAAAAACACTAATAAAAAAAAAAGAAAAAGAAGAAATAAAAAATATATATGTATAAAAATACATGACTCAATTATATGCTCCCTGCAAGAGTCCTTAAAATCAAAGATACAAGAAGGTTGATGATGAAAGGATGGAAAAAATACAACATTAAAGTATACACCAACAGAGAACTGGGATGGCTATATCAATATTGGATAAAATAAACTTTGTCAGAAACAATTACGAGGGATAAAGATGGTCATTACAAACTGATAAAGTTGGCAATTCAATAGGAAGATATAACAATTATAATTATATATGCACCTAACAGCAAAGCCCCAAAATATATGAAGCAAATACTGACAGATTTGAAGGGAGAAACTGACAATTCTTCATTAATAGTAAGAGACTTTAACACGCTAAATAATGGATAGGACATCCAGTCAGAAGATCAGCAAGAAAGTACTTGGATGATACACTAAACTAACTAGACCTAAAAGCTATATATAGAACTCTGTACCCAATAGAAACAGAATACACATTCTTCAGGAGCACACATAGATGATTCTTCAAGAGGACCATATGTTGGGCCACAAAATAAGTCTCAACAAATTTAAAAATATTGAAATAATAAAATGTATATTCTTCATATACCAAGGATTGTAGCTAGAAATCAATAACAGAAGGTGAAAGGGAAAATTCATAAATATGTGGGAATTAAACAACATTGCCTTAAACACCAATGGGTTACAATGGAAATCATAAGGGAATTAAGAAATATCTTGAGAATAAAAATGAAACCATAACATACCAAAGTTTGTAGGATGCAGCAAAGATAATACTGAGAGGGAAATCTATAGCTTTAAATGCTTAAGTTAAAAAAGAAGAAAGAGCTCTCCCCTTGCTCACTCTCTGGGAGGGCTGGAGGGCTCCTCCTAAACTAGTGCTGGTGGGGGAGGGAGTAGTGAGTGTGGGCCGGGCTCAGTCCCTCTAGTATTGTTTTCCCAGGTTTAAACTAATGCAGAGGAATACTTTGGCAAGGTTGTCATTGACTCAGCACTCCTATCTTCAGGTAGGGAGCAGGGTGCTGGGGAGTCTGGACCAACAAGGTCCACTTTCTCCCCACACTGAGCTTGCTGTCAGGTTGGGAAAGACAAGTAACCAGCAGTCAGCATAAGGTGTGACAAGAGCTGTGCTGGGGCACTAGGCTCCTGGGAGCAATGAGGAGTGGCCCCAATCCAGACTTAATCCAGGCCAGGGCAAGCCTCCCAGAAAAAGGTAAATGTTGGGAAGTGGATGTGGTTCAAGTGATTGGGCTCCCGTCTACCATATAGGAGGTCCAGGGTTCAATTCCCGGGGCCTCCAGGTGAAGGCAAGCTGGCTTGCACAGCAAGCTGGCCCAAGCAGAGTGCTGGCCCATGCGGAGTGCTGGCCCACACAGAGTGCTGGCACAGCAAGATGGTACAACAAAAAAGAGACACAGAGGAGAGACAATAAGAGATGCAGCAGACCAGGTAGCTGAGGTGGTGCAAGAGATTGAGCACCTCTCTCCCACTATGGAAGGTCCCAGGTTTGGTTCCCAGGGCTGCCTAAAGAGAAGACAAGCAGACACAGAAGAACACAGAGTGAATGGACACAGAACAGACAGCTAGTGCAAAAACAATGAGGGGTAGGGGGAGAAATAAATAAACAAATCTTTAAAAAAAAAAAAAAAAAAAAAAGAAGAAAGATTCAAATATGGCACCTAAGCTCAAAACTAGAAGAACTAGAAAAAGAAGAACAAACTAAACCCAAAGAAAGTAGAAAAAGGGAAATAACAAAGATTAGAGTGGAGATGAATGAAATACAAAGCAATAAAAACAATAGAGAGAATCAACAAAATCAGAAGTTGGATCTTTGTAAAGATCAACAAAAGTTTAGCTTGATTAACAGAGAGAGAGCGCGAGAGCGAGAGAGAGAGAGAGGATAAAAATAACAAAAATCATAAACAAATGCAGGTTATTACCAATGACCTTGCTGAAATAAAAAGGGCTGTAAGTGGATAATATGAACAAATGTATGTCAATAAATTAGGTAACCTAGGTGAAATAGACAAATTCTTGAAACACACAAACAACCTACATTGACTCCAGAAGAAATAGATGATCTCAACAAATCAATTACTAGTAAAGAGATTGAATCAGTAATCAAACACCTCCCAACAAAGAAAAGCCCAGGACCAGATGGCTTCACAGGGGAATCCTACTAGAGATTCCAAAAAGAATTAATTCCAATTCTGTACAAATGTTTCAAAAAATTGAAGAGAAGGAAACACTCTTTATCTCATTCTATGAGGCCAATATCACCATCATACCAAAAAAAGAAAATTACAGATCAACATCCCTTATGAATATAGATGCAAAATACTCAACAAAACACTAGCAAATCAAATCCAACAGAATATTTAGAGAATTATACACCATAATCAAATGAAATGTACCCTTTTTATGTAAGGTTGTTCCACATTTTTAAAAAAATCAATTAATGTACTACACCACATTAAGAGAAGGAGAAAAAAAAAGACATGATCAACTCAATAGACACAAAAAAGGCATTTGACAAAATACAGCACCCTTTCCTGATTAAAAACACTTAAAACACTAAGAATAAAAGGAACCTTCCTCAACAGGATAAGGACATATTTGAAAAGCCCACAGCTAAAATATTACTTAATGGTGAAAGACAAAGTTTTCCCTCAAAGATCAGGAAACAACTGGAAAAAGATGCCCACCATCACCACTGTTACTCAACATTGTACTGGAAGTTCTTACCAGAGCAATTAGGTAAGAAAAAGAAATAAAAGGCATCCAAATTGGAAAGAAGGAAATAAAACTTTCCCTAATTGCAGATGAGATAATGCAATATACAAAAAATCCTGAAAAATCCACAACAAAGCTCCTAGAGCTAATAAATGAATTCAGCAAAGTGGTGGGTACAAGATCAGCAACAAAAAATCCAAAGTGTTTTTCTAAACAAGCAATGAACAATGATTGAATAAGAAGAAATCAAGAAAAAGATTCCATTCACAATAGCAACTAAAAGAATCAAATGTCTAGGAATAAATCTAACTGAGGATTTAAAGGACTTGTACACAGAAAACTACAAAACATTGTTAAAATAAATTAAAGACCTAAATAAATGGAAAGATATTCTGTGTTCAAGGATTGGAAGACTAAATATTGTTAAGATGACAATACTACCCAAGGCAATTTATAGATTCATTGGAATTCCAATCAAAATTCCAACAATCTTGCACACATGCAAAAGCCAATAATCAAATTTATTTGGAAGGTTAGGGGGTCCTAAATAGCTAAAGGTCCCTTGAAAAAGAATGAGGGAACAGGTGTGGCTCAAGTGGTTGAGTGCCTGCTACCCATATAGGAGGTCCTGGTTTCAGTCCCCAGTGCCTCCTAAAAACAAAACAAGACAAAACAAAACAAAACAACAACAAGCAAACAAATGGAAAACCAAGTCAGGGGAGCCAGTGTGACTCAGTGGTTGAATGCTAGCTTCCCACATACGAGGTCTGAGGTTCAATCCCTGGCCCCAGTATCTAAAAAATAAAACAAAATAAAACAAAGAAGAATGAAATTGGAAAACTCATACTTCCTAATCTTAAGATTCCTTACAAAGTCACAGTAAACAAAACAGCATGGTACTGTCAAAAGGATAGACATATAGACCAATGGAATAAATTGAAAACTCAGAAATCAGTCTTCAAATTTATGGCCAACTGATTTTTGACAAGGTGTCAAAGACTACTCAGTTGGGAAAGAACAGTTTCTTCAACAAATAGTTCTGGGAAAACTGGATCTCCATTTGGAAAAAAAAAAAAAAAGAGGATCCCTATCTCATATAAATGTAGGAAGCATCAGGATCCTATGATAAGTGATGGATTCTTAGACTTTATGGATTGGAAGACTCAAAGCACAAGAATCAAAAGAAAAAAATAGATAAATGGGACTTCATGAAAAGCAACTGTGCATCAAAGGAATGTATTATGAAAGAAAGTGAAAAGCAACCTACACAGTGGGAGAAAATATCTGGAAGCCACATATCTGATAAATGGTTAATATCCAGTGTATTTTTAAAAAATCCTTCATCTTAAAAAATCAAGTATTCCAATTAAAATAGGGCAAAAGTCTTGAACAGTCCTCTCTCCTAAGAAGATACAAAAATGACAGAAAGCATATGAATAGTTGCCCAACATCATTAACCATCAGGGAAATGCAAACAAAAACCACAATGATACCATTTCACACCCATTAGAATCACTGCTATTAAAAAAAAAAAAAAAAGAAAAGAAAAGAAAAGAAAAGAAAAAAATTAACAAGTGTTGGAAAGGATGTGGAGAAAGTGCAGTTGCTGTGGAAGACAGTTTAGCAGTTCCTCAGAAAGCTAAATATAGAAGAACCAAATGACCCAGCTATCCCACTACTAGGTATAAACCCCAAAGAATTGAAATCAGGGTCTTCAATAGATGTTTTCACACCGATGTTCATAGCACCACTGTTCACAATGGCCAAAAGATGGAACGAACCCAAATGTCCATTTACCAGTGACTAGATAAATAAAATGTTGTATAACCATACAAACAATGAACCCTGATATACACTACGGACTAGAGTTAATCATACAAGTATAATAATATTATTTCATAAATTCTAACAAATGTACCACACTAATGCAAAGTGCTAATTATAAGTAAATCTGTAAGTGGGAGAGAGGGTATATGGGAAATTTGTATTTTTTGCAGGATTTTTCTGTAAACCTACAACTTTTCTAATAAAAAATAAAAGTCTGTGAGATTAAAAGATTGGCTTATAGGGATCAAAAGACTCCTATCTCTAAAATAGAAAACTGTTCAATCCCCTTTCAAAGTCATCTTATGCTGAAAGGCCCAAATGAGTAGAAGACGTTAACATAGTGAATAAAAAGAGTAAAATGTTGGTTTATAAGGATAGGCATCAGATTGTGGTGACAAGATCTTGGGACTAGAATGCAGGGTAAGGCTACAGATAACCACATGTTTTTTAATTGTTTGTTTGCAGCACACAAAAAAAGATCTCTCTTTGTGTTTCATGCTGCATTTTTAAAAACTTAAAGGTAATAATATTACATTGACTTGTGGTGAACTTCCCAGTTTAAATATCTCTGAAAATCACCATGTAATTGTACTATCAGATAAATATTCAATAGAATTAGCTATTAGCCAAATATATTAAGTTAAATGATGAATGAAAGTATAACATAGTTTAGTCCTGGTTTATATGTTCTCCTCTCCTTCTTTCTTTCCATCTGTCCTACTTTCTTTCCTTTTTACTTTCCTTCTTTACTTCTTCCCTTCCTCCCTTCATCCCTTCCTTCCTTCAATAAGTCATTCCTTCATTCAACAAATATTTATTGAAGGCTTAACTATCACCTGACACTCTTTAGGGTGTTGGGAAGATATTAGTTTACAACATAATGCATTCTACCCAGTGAGAATAGTTGATGAGCAATAAAAAATATGATAAATAAGTAAATTACATTGTATATTAGAAAGGATTAAGTGCTAAGAAAAACAAATAAAGCAGGGTAAGGAGGAACTGGTACAGCTGGAAAATTACAATTACTGTTAGGGAAGACCTTATCAGAGCAAACACTTGAGGATGAAGGAGTTAGCCAGATAATATCTAGGGGATGTATGTCCCAGGCAGAGGAAACGGCTACTGAAAAGACTAAAGGGAGAGCATGGCTACTATTTGGAAGTATTCAATAACAGCTTTCTGGATACGCAAACGGAATTACTTTCTTAAGGGAAATAATAGATTTGTACATAATACTGACAGATGCAAAGATAATTAACACATCTTTTTTATTATTATTACTAAATTGACGTAGTACAGGACCAAACTACTCAAGCTTTTAACAAAGAATTAGGCTTGGGTTATTAACTTTAAAGGACACACCAACCGCCAGGATCTTGAAGGATATTTTATTTCCTTAGGAAACCTCTTTTCTGACACACCTCTGCCACAGAATATTTATGAGCATTCTGTGCCATTTTATTTCCCCATGCCACCTATTTATTTACTCTTTCATTTATTGGCTAATTCAACCAGTATTTGCCAATCATTTGTAATATTATACTTTGTGTGCTACGAGCAATGAGAGTTATCAAAAAGCATCATATGTAGCCTCTGCCCTTGATGGCATTAGGGCAGGAACAGAAAGAGCATCCACAGATTACTATAATTATAAACTAGATCATCGTGGGCTCTTCTGAATTCCTATGTAGTGCAGCAATAGATAGAGCTTCCAAAAGGAAGTGACATTTGGTCTGTACCATAAAGGAACAAGGATGTTTGGAAATACAGAAATGACAGGACATTCAGGGCAGAAAATAAAAGCAAAAGTCCAGAGGTAGGGTTCTGCATACCACTTCCGAGGGACTTGTGATGAGCAAGATGTCTATGTAGTTTTGAGTGGGAAATTTTGTATAATATTTTGATACATATCCTTCTTTCTAATACATTTCCCTTAAGTTTAAACCATAGGCATGCATTATTGCTGATACTTAATATATCCAATAGGAGGAATTAAATATACCAAAGAGATAATTCCTCATGAAACTGTTTTATTCATAATGGTACCTTGGGAAGGTTTGTTCATGTACATGATAAAAATGAGAGTTAAGAAGTTGCAAGTTCAGACTGCATAAGATAAATCTATTTTGAAATTTTAAATTATGATCAATAAATAAGTACTGCATTTTATGACTCAAATGCAGCCTGTGAATCCAAATTGAGCAAAAGCATAGACATGTACAATGTCAGAAATAGAGTTCATGGGGTACTTAGATTTGGGGTAGGAAATTTCATAATGATAAATCACAATAATGCAAACAACCATAGCAGCTTTCATGGCTTCATCACTTACAAAGTGTCATATTAGATATAATATATAATAATAGTACTCTCTTACTCTCCATATATTGATTTAGTGAAAATTAAATCAGTATGGCGATACTCAATCTGAAAAATACAATTAGTAGTAAACAATTAGTAGTATTGTCAGACACAAAGCAGGGCTCTCACTCTTTCTGGACTTCAGCATGAGGTCTCAAACTGAGGTCTGTCTAGATATGAAACCCCTCCTTTTTCCTAGAAAAATCTCTAAAGTTTTGAAGTCAGAATTATTTTTACTTTCCTTCACACCTCACACAATACCTAGCCCTGTACTTTGCGTAATGGTTAGCAAATAAATGTTTATTAAATCAATCTAGATGAATAAAAATATAATTAATGGATAAACGCTAGGCCGATGGATGAACTGATATGTCTAAACTATGTGCATCAGGAGCAGCATATTTTGCTTAATGTAAAATATAATCCTTCAGAAACTCATGTCAAGATGAGAGATATAAGGCAAACAAGCAATCTCTGCAGAAGGAAAATAACAGGGTAGATTCAGTTCACAAGATTTAGGATATGGGGCCTGGATAAACTCAGGCCCAGTAAAGAAGTATAAAGAATTGGGTGAATGGCTACTATTTGTCAGGGCATGAGTATGGGCCTTAAGAAACTTATAATTATCCTGAGGACTCACAATTAACATATCTGAAAGAGTCACAGTACCATTAATCGAGCAAATGATGTGATTCTGTTTATTAGTATTTATTTGTATATGCACACATTACATTGTGCTTTGATATACCCATATATACTTTGATATACCCATATCTTTATATGTTTATTAAGTATGTATTTTTATCTAGCTGTATATGTATGCATGCATGTATTCATGGAAGTGACAGTTTTATACTGCTTTATCCAACTAAAATTACAAAATTGAAGAGAAAATGAGATAAATTAACAATGTAGATTCTCAGAATAAAGGGAAATTTTCACAAATTATAATCTAGCCATACAATGGAATAGTATGTTGTAGATAATGATTTATACAAATATTTTATGGCACAGTGGAGGGGAAATGGCAATATAAGTTGCACATAGTGTGTTAAAATCAGAAAGAAATACTGAGAAGGAATACATGGAAATATTAATAGTGGTTGCTTCTAGGTTGTAGTTTGTGGATGATTTCATGCTTTAATGGTTTTCTCTTCCTTTTTTCATATTACGTGCATTATCCATGCATCATATTTTTAATCAAGAATAAAACGTAAATTTTTAAAAAATATTTCTAAGTCGAGTTTTTAAATAAAGTTTTTATTTATGGTCTCTCACAATAATTGACATTTTGCACATTTTTGTTCCACTAAATATTTTGTACAAGCAAATTTTTCTTGTACATGTTCTATCCCAGTTGCTCTTCTCTCCTTTCTCAAGACTTTTATATTGCCAAATGTTAAGGCAAATCTGAGGTCATCTGACCTCTTCTCCACTTGCAAACTCACTTTTCAAAATCATTGAAACCCTTAGCAGAAATCCAAACATTAAAAAAAATATATAGAAAATTACTAAAAATATAAGAGAATTTCCAAGGACAGGACGATTTTCTTTTTAAAACATAAGAAACAACAGGAAAACACATACAAACAATTTTAATATATAATTTTCCAATGGCAAATTACTATAACTTTGCATTACATATATCATAGGAGGATCAAGATTAAGTAAAGTTACCACTTATGGTGCAGTGTTTATATTAACATACTGTGCTACATCCGCAAATGAAATAGGGATACATTTTGTTTGAATATCTAGTTTCTCTTTGTTGTACTTTCTCTATAATGCTTCTCAAAGTATGCCCCACAACTCACCCATACTGAAATTATTTGAGATGTTTGTAAAAATAGATTATTGAAATTCCCACAAGTCCCAGTGAATAAACATCTCTGGTCTTGGGAAATAAGATTCTTACTCTCTTGGAAGTTTGACAAACACATCTCCAGTTCCCTGTCTGCACATACTCACCTCATCTTGAATAAACCTTCACCTAACCACATTGACGTTAAGTGGCTATGTAGAGCCCGGGAGTTTACTACTTCAAATTATCTTCTTAGATCCTCAATGTTTTTCATTAAAATGTCTTTATAATTGGGACTCCAAGCCGGGGCTATTTCTCGCACTGGCACGGCTCCAAGGCCATCCCAGCTATCTCTCCACCTGCTCTGCAGAGATGGAAGAAGAGTGAATCGAGCTCGAAGTCCAGCCAGCCTTGGCCTCCAGGCAGGAGAAGGACGGCACTGAGAAGCGAGGGCGGGGCAGGCGCAGCCTCCGAAGGAGCCCAGCCAAGTGCCAACACCTGACAGACCTTGGGTGGACCAAAGTGAAGCAAAATCAAGGGTGCCACCAAGATCCGGGAAACCACCACAACTCCAGGGAGGAAACCGAGGGGCAGGCCCCAAAAACTGGAGAAGGAGGAAGAAGAGGGCACCTTGCAGGAGTCCTCAGAAGAGAAGCAGTGGCTGGACCACCCACTCTCGTCCCAAGGAGCAGTGTCCTGGGTGTGGTCAGCCTTGCTCCACTCCCATGGCCTCTGCCCCTTCCCCCAGGCCACACATCGACAACCCCTCCTGGGCACCCCCACTCCCACCACACCCTCCTCATACTACACCGTACACCAGTCACTGTCGTGACCCAGTGGGGACAGTTTTACTTAGGTTTTGGTTCCCAGCCACCCTTCCTGCCCACACACATACCCACTTACCCTCCTGGACAGGGCTAATGTCCCACTTGGCTGCACCCTGTGTCTGTGTGTCCCCACTCCCTCAGAGTGGGGATATTGCTGTCTGGGATCCTGGTTTGGGGACCCCTTTTCTGTTTCTCCTTTCTTCCCTCTGGCTCCCCATAAGGGAATTTGGGGGACTCTCCTGGCCTTAAAAGGGGCCCAACCCCATCTTATTCTGCTGTGCCCCATTCTGGCAGTGGCAGGTATGGCCAAATGGAGGGGGGTGCTCAGACTCCCAGGATGCCTCCAAGTGTGTTCTTGTCACCAGATTGGGCTCATACCTTGCTTTCTTCCTTCCCCACTTTACTTAGGCCCTGCAGTAGGTCGGATGCTGGCCCTTCCTTGGGGTGCAAGAAGGCAGGGGGTTTGAGTCTCCAACCCCTCTCCACTAGTGCTCCAGCCCATCCTGTCCTCACCCTGGAATCTGAGTGTATTGCAGTAAAGAGAGGCCGAGGCACCTGTTGAACAGGTGCAGTTGAGGAGGCCCAGCTTCCTGTGGTGGCCACCTAAGGCAGACTGGGGCCACCGGCCCAGATCTCTGCTTCCACTCCAGACCCATTTCCTCTTTGCTCAGATGGGGCATGAATAACAAGGAGCTAGCCTTGTCCACTGCCACCCCTCCTCTCCTCCCTACCCCCAAGGTTCTGGCTCTAGCTTTCCCTTGTTCACAAACTACCTCTGGACAGTTGTGTTGCTTTTCGTTCATTCTTAAATGTCCATCATCATTGCTGCTGCTACCAGTGCCAAATGTTTACCCTCATTGGCTCCCCCTGTCCTGCCCATATTCCCCTCCCCTCCAGATACTTCACGGGGAAGAGGGGCTGGTACAGCAGGCCGGGTTACTGACTACCCCAGTCCCAGGGCCCGGGGTGGGGACCCTGCCCCTAGGAGGCTGCAGCAGAGTGAGGAGGGGAAGCCCGCGGTGACCTGAGGGTGTAGGGGCCACCTGCTCCCTTGTTCTGCCAGGGGAGGGGATAGGCACAATAGAGAAGTGTAGGCACTGTATTAGTGTCTGCATTCTATTTTTTATTTCCAATACATTGTCTCTACTGATTGTTCAAAATCCCTCTGAGTTAAGTCTTCAATGTTATTAACCTTCTTGGTTTACAGAAGGAAAAAAAAAGAGAGAGACAGAGATTCAGCCTATATAGAAAATATTTCCAGGGCCACATAGATTACAAAGACAAGCCTTTAAACAAGGACTCCTTTTCCTCACAGACAAAACAACAAAGAGTACACATCTAAAGTGGTTTATGAAGGAATGGGGGGAGAAGAAGAATGCTCTCAGATTTTAGAATGCTCTAAAGTTTTAGGACCTATGACTATAAAATATTATGAGTCAGTAATATTTAGGAAGTATTTTGAGACTATTTTGCCTGTCGTTTGTAACATAATGCTTTTCTGTGAGCCAAATTAATCTGGCCATTTTAAAACATGGTCTTAAAATTATTTGAAATGACTTGCATCGAAAGGCTGGCTATATGTTTCATTCCCTTGAAGGCAGGCTCTATGACTCCTTGATCAACAGTATATGAAAAAAAGTGACTATGCCAACGTCCATATGTATACTTGCTCTTGGAATCCAGCACCAGGCAATGAAAAGGCCAACCTGCCCCTTGGAAAGGCAGCTGACAGCCAGAACCAATATTGCAGCCATGTGAGTGAGCCACCCTAGGACCAGGATTCAGCTACTCTCAAGCTGCCCCAGCTGGTAACACATAGAGCAGAGAAAATCTGACCCTGGCAGGCCCTGGCTGAAATTTAGGTTGTGAGAGAAAGAAACGGTTTCTATTGTTCATGCCACTTATTTTAGTTTGGTTTGTAATGCAACAGTTGATAAGCAGTACATATTTTGTTTCTGGAAGTGAGGTGCTACTATAATGAAAACGTAAAGCAGTGGCATTGGCTTTTGAGTCAGGTGAAAGGCAGGCTCTAGAAGGTTTGAGGAGAATGTTAGTGAAAGCCTAAAGTGCCTCAGAGAGTGTAGTGAAAGACTAAAGGATTGTGAGACTATTAATGGGGTCTTATAATCAAGTAAAGAAAATAAGGAAGATACTATTGAAAATTGGAGGAAAAGATACTCTTGTATATAATGATGGAAATTTTAACCGTGCAACCTATGGGTCATGTAGAAAAAAGAATATGCACCTAACAAATTTGATGACATAATTAAGGAAATTCTAGGCAAAATATTAAAAGTGACATATCCCCTCTTCTTGTTGCCTAAATAAAATGTGATTGGAAAGAGAGATGAGCTAAAGAAGGAAAATTTCCAGGAAACAGGATTGGTTGAGTTTGAAAATATAACTGTGTTTCATTCATGGTATCTCCTGAAAACAAGCATTCTCATGTTAAGAAATACTCTCAGGTCACAGGTCAAATACAGAAAGGGATTATATGATCCTTTGTTCTTAAGATCGTAGAAAGAGTGGAAATTCTTAATGGAAACTTTCAGAGAGAAAAAACTTCCTCTAAGGATTTTAAGGGCAGGGCATGGCTCACAGATCTCTCTGTTAAGAAGCTTATGGGCATTAACCACAGAAGATTTAATGGATGCTTAAGATAGAGGAAGGGTTTATATCGAAGAAATTTGTGAGTGTGGATTCTGTCTAATGGAATGGTTTATAATTTGATTTATAAGAAACCTATGATGTTTTTAAAGAAAATGTGTCAGCTTGGACTAAAAGAGAGAATAAACAATGAAAAGAGGCCTCTGGTGTCTCAAACAGTTATAGCAGAAGCGGCATTGAGAAGACAACTCAGTGGCAAATACAGATGACTTAGTTATGAACAAAGAATGGTTCAGTGGTAAAAACCAAGAGCCATGAGGGAAGAGTCAAAAGTCTTGGACAGGGAAGCAGATGTGGCTCAAGCATTTGGGCATGTGCCTACCACATGGGAGGTCCTGGGTTCAGTTCCCGGTGCCTCCTAGAGAAGACAAGCAAGACAGTGAGCTGAACTGACGGCTGGCACAACAGGCTGGTGTGGCAAGCTGATGCAACAAGATGATGCAACTAGGAGACACAAAGAGAAAACAAAATGAGAGATACAACAAAGCAGGGAGAAGAGGTGGTTCAAGTGATTGAGTCCCTCTCTCCCACATGGGAGGCCCTGGGTTCAGTTCCCAGTGCCTCCTAAAGAGAAGATGAGCAGACACAGAGAGCACACAATGAATGGACACAGAGAGCAGACAGTGAGCGCAAACCATGGGGAGGGGGAAATAAACAAATAAAATAAATCTTAAAAAAAAAAAAAGGTCTTGGAGATCAACTCTAGGAAACAGTACTGAGTACAAATCAAAGAACCCAACTGGACCAATGAATTACTCTTTACCAGTGACTTCAATATGTCTCCTATTTTCCATCTTTTGGAATAATAGCATCCATAGCAATTGTCCTCCCTCTCTTCCACCATTATACACTGGGTATATAGTGGGCAGGCAACATGTCTCTTTAGCTCACAGATCTTTGAATGGAGAAGAACCATATTCTAGGTCGTTAATGCAAGGAAACACACCTGGACTTGATTTAAATGATGAGATCTTGGACCTGTGGCCTGAGGTTGATTCTATAGTGAGTGAAATTCTGTAGTATTCTTGGGGAAAACATAGTTTGGCCAAAGGTGGATTGTGGTTGTTTTAAAATATGGCAGAAAGTTCTTTAACACTTTTCTCATTGAGAGGTTCATTCATGTCCCCTTTCCTGAATCAGGGCTCTGTTATTCTTAACCAATAGAATATGAAAGAAGTGATGCTGTGCCAATATCAAAGCTGCCCAGGCCATAAGAAACTGGAAGCTTCTACTCTTCCTCTCTCTTGGAATGGTTGCTCTTAGAACCCAGACACTATGCTGTGAGGAAGCCCAAGTCACCCCATGAAGAAACCTAGGTGATGATCGAAATCAAACACCAACTTGACAGCTACATGAGTGTGCTGGGAGGGTCTCCTGGCCCCAGTCAAGCCACGCCAGGTGACACTGTAAAAGTCACAAATGAGCTATACTTGTTTTGTCTTGCACAAATTACAGATTTTTTTAAAAAAAATTCAATGGTGGTTGTTGTTTTAAACCTTTATATTTGGGGATGATTTGTTATGCAATAACAGAAAATAACAGCAACCCTTCTGAATTTGAAATATATATATGTATGTATATACATGTGATCTCTCTCTTATTTAGGCTTGCTGGGTAATGTTGACTATTTCCCATATTAGTCATAAGTAACGTAACATAATTATCTGAAGTAACATAAGAAACAACTAGCAAAGCACTTGATATATTAATATTAAACAAAATGCACTTAAATATATCTTCATATTAATTATGAATGTGAAAGAATTGAAGTAACCATTTTGTAGATAAGGTTTGTTTTCGAGATTGAAGAAGATGAAGAGACTATACAAAGAATGAAATTTAAGATTATTGTGTTTTCAGGAAAAAAGTCTCAACTTGTATACTTATATTTCACTCATAATTCTTTTCCTGAAGAAAATAAATGTCATGTGGCACAGAATCATACACTTATCTTCACATGAAATCCGTTTTCAGGTAACATTTCATATAACATATGTGTCAATGTGTGTTATTTAAAATTGATTTTAATCATTTTAAAAGACATTATTTTTCTAGACAATATTTGATCAGAAAAAAGAGATCATTGGTGTCCTTGGAAGAAATACTTTCCAATATCACTGTTGTAAACACTAATGCTGCATGGATATTTTAAAATAACTTTGGTCCAGTTAATAAAAAGAGCCCGTTTTACAGTGTGGAAGATCTTACTGTTGAGTTAGCTGGAGTAGATTGAAGACTTAGTAACATAATCAAAATGCGTTTCCAAAAAGATTTCTCACTTTAAAAGTCTTGGATGTTAAAAACTAATTCTGGCACATGTGCCTACATCTATGGACATGGAAAGCCAATTGATGCATGTTAAACCATCAGTTGATAAAAAAAAAAAACTCCTGAAGCTAACGACTTCCTTTATTGAGAAGCAGAGATTATCTTTCCTGTTTGAACATCAGAATCACTTAGGGAACTCTTGAAAAAACTGATGTATGGACTTTGCACTATAATAAGTAAGAAAGCAGTGGTGAGAACCAGACACTAGTAAACTTTAAAAACTTTCTGATGATTGTTTATTGTATGATTCCATTAATATAGCATTCTTGAAATGACAAAATTATAGAAATGGAGAAAATTGTCAGGGATTAGGAATAGGAATGTGTGGGATTAGAGATAAAGAGGTGGGTGTGGTTATAAAAGTAAAACATGAAGGATCCTTGTGGTGGTAGAACTGTTCATTATCTTGAGTGTGGTGTAGATACATGTCTATAAATGTGGTAAAGCTGCAAAGTACTAACTACCCGCCTCCAAACACACACAGTGAGGACAAGTAAAACAGGGTATCTGAATAAAATTGGTAGATTGTATTAATATCAATATCCTGGTTGTGAGATTGTTCTCCAGCTCTGCAAGATAGCATCAATGGAGGAAACTGCAAAAAGGATACGCAGGTTCTCTCTGCATTATTTCTTACAACTAAATGTGAATCTACAATTTTCTAAAAATATAAAATTTAATTCAAACAAACAAACAAACAAAAACCTCCTAGTGATTATCTATTTAAGATTGGACAACGAAGTGTGGTTTTCTAAACTATTAACATTTTTCAAAACTATTATCAAAAGTTTTCAGATAAGGGAGAAAATGGCTTAAGCCAGTGGTTTCCAGTGTATGAGCATCACTTGGAAACTTGTTAAAAATGCAAATTCTCAGGCCCTAATCCAGACCCACTGGATCAGAAACTTGGGGGTGGGACTGAGCAATCTGTGTTTCAACAAGCCCAACACAGGCTGAACTTTTAGAAAAAGTAGCCTAAGGTTTTGTTTGGGAATAACTATTAAATACATACTTGAATAGAGCCTTGCTACTCAAGGTTAGTTCACTGATCAGCCATGGCAGTGCCACCTGGAAGCTTTTTAGAAATACAGAGTCTGCACCCTAGGCTTACCGAATCCAAACTTGGATTTGAACAAGAGCCACAGTTAATTCATAGGCACATTAATGCTTGAGAAGCACCTGTCTTAAAGTATTTGCTAAGCATCTATTCTGTGCACTCCATCAAAATGCCTCTCTTTCTTGTGAGAGTGAAGCATTTGGTCACTGTCTTCCTGCTGGGGCAGGGATGTTGAGCAGGTTACCTCTGATCACACGTAATAAGTAGCCTGGGTACGATTTGAGCTTGTACAGGATATAAAAATACAAAAGGAAAGATCCTTGTGGTCTGGGTTCCTCCAGAGCCTATGTTCATAAGCGTTGTGCTAAACTGCCCAGTTTTTCTTTGTCTGTTAAGGCCAGGTCCCGTGGGCCACTTCTGGTTTCCAACCATTTACAACAGAGAATGTCAAGAACTGCACACACACATGCCAGGGTCAGAATAGGTATCATTATTCATTCAGGCAGCTCTGCCTATATAAGAACACTAAGCTCATAACAGGAACCTCAGATCTACCACCCCAGGATTTTCTGACTTCAGGATTGCGGAGTGTTTGCATGTTCTCTCCCTCTTCTCCAAGACCTCCCACCTATCTTCACATGAGCATCACTGGGCACATACTCCCAGTCTACAGAGTGCACATTAGCTGTAAACTAATACGGTTAGAGCTATAATTGAAAAGGAAATCTCTGATTGTCCCCAACTGGATTTTCTGCATATTTATCTTCCAAACCACAATTCTGTGGAAGTGTGCAGGCAGAATTATCGGAATGCACAATTGACAGTGTGAAAAATCATTTACCATTATTGTGTCTAGGTTTTAAGTTCAAGAAAATAGCAAAATACACTTTGAGTAGATGGCTTAGGGATTTCAGGGGGAAGGTAGTTGCTTTTAATCTCTTCTCTGAGTAAGTAGGGAGGCAAGGCTGGAAAAATGTTTCAAAGCTGTTAGAAAATAGATTAGGGTTCTGTATATTTCATAAAATCCTTAAAATTGAACTGATAAATATATGAGGTTATGGCTTTAATAGCAAACCAAATTGTACTGGAGCAAAGTTAACCTTCACAAAAAATAATTAGTAATAACAATGAGTGCTATTGAGCAGGGCATTCTAATTTCTCTGGTAGGCCCTGGAGAGACAAAGAAGCATGATTTAGGGTGTTTGGTATATACTAATTAAATGAATGAATATGTCTACTATAATTAATTAGCAATTTAAATGTGCCAGAAATTGGGCTAGTTGCTCTATATGGCTTCTTTACTTTAGATCACACAGCTTTCCTATGATATCGATATTATCATTTTCATTTTAAAAAGAGGAAATTGAAGCTCAGATACATGAAGTGACTTTCCCATAGTCACACAGCAAGAGTGTGGCCCAGACAGAATTCAAATCAAACTCTTTGATGACCAAAGGGAGGAAGGACATAGAAAGGAGGTGGGAGGAATTCAGTAGTTAGTTGAAAAAGGAATGGACTTTAGACTCAGGTCAAAGAGTGCTTTCTAACTTCAACATTTGTCCATTTTTAGTTGCACAGATGGTTCCACATGAGCCCAGTTTCTCTTTGGAAAAGTAAGACTAATTTCTACCACCTATACGAACTGCTAGACGTTCCCATCCAATTACTGAAGCAGCATAATGCCCTTATGCATGCCAGTAAATGTGTCAGATTATTGTTGCTGTACATTTCATTTGTTACAACACTAAACTATGCAAGAGACTCTCAGTCTTCATCATCCATTGTATCATGAGCTACTGGGGGAAGAGGCGGTGGGGGGGGCACACTCACACAGTCAGGGTGAATACCGTGGGTGGCAGGATGTAGGCACAGAGATCTACTAACTTAAAGTAGTTCTCAGTTCACTAATTCTCATTTTAATTTATAGAATTTGTAGAAGCAATTCTCTTTTCCTCAGGATATAGATATAGAGTTATAGATATATAGATATAAAAATTACCCATCATAGTTAAAGATTTAAGAAATAATTTCCATGTGATGCTTTGAGAATTAATGAGCTAATATTTGTAATGATTTGAAGCAGCACTGCAACTACAAATATGGAGTGGTGTGGTCAAAGTTTCTATTACTGTATTAGGAAAATGATTTTCTATCCCATTTTATCTTGTTTTCTACACTTGAAAAATAGGTCTAATAATATCTGCCCTTTACTTGCCTCAGAGAAATGCTGCAAGGATTAATGAAATATGTGTAAAGAGCTGTAAGATGGATAAATTAGGAGATCATCACCGTTATTCTAAGAGTTGTTCAAATAAAATTTACAGAAGAACTATGACCCTTCCAACCTTTGTATATAAAGCAGACATGAGAATGCAGTCATAATGTGATTTTTAAGGAGGCCTTTGCTGTTTAAATCAAGAACTAAATGTCTAAATCTCATGTACATCTGATAGACTAAATAAAATTTAAGGAAAGAAATATGAATGAACACATGTATGGACTGAGAAGCCAATAAAAGGATTCTCAAACTGATCCTTCAGTTTGCCACATACCTCTAGATGAGATTATTGTCATCAGATCCATGATTCCAGAGCCTTAATAAATGGATAATTGGGATTTTTTTTCCCACCTGGCATTCATCAAAATTAACTGAGATATTCATTGAGCCTTTCCATATCTGTTCTTTGGTTATGTGTGGGTAAAATGCCAGTTGATTTAATATTTCATTTTGCTTCCAGATGTTGTGGTATTGCATAGTTATAGACACTTAATTGTATTTAAAAATTTTCTGAGATCAGTGCAAGAGAGTTCTAGTGTTTTCTCCCTTCTAGGCTTTAACTACAATAAAAACAGAAATAATATCCTTGTTATAAAGCATGAAACAGGATCTGCAATTTGCATCTACCTTGACCCCAGTACTTCAATAATAGGTCTGTATGCATTTTAAAAATTTGTTCCATTTCATTGAGAAACCCAAGGCTGATTCCATCACAGGAGAGAAAGAGACTCGTCTGATAAGAAAGACTCTAAACAAAAATGAAAAAAATCAATCTGGATACCCAAATGAAGTCCATGTGATATTGAATTGGGTATATTCTATAGACATAGAAAGACAGACTGGGCAGGTATGTTAATTCCACAAGGTACTAGCTCAGTGACCTTGAGGAAATCATTTATCCTCTGTACACCTCAATTTTATAAATGGGGATAATATAACTTATGTACTTCATAATATTTTATCCTAATTGTATATGTAAAAAAAAGTGAATAGTCAACTTGTCTTGTACAAATTACTTATGAAGGAGAGCCTCAGGTCAGGATTAACCTGGAACCCTTAAATGCAGAACCAATTCTTTGAGCCCTAAGCCATACTCATCTCCAGGGATCAATTTGCATGCTTTGGAGAAGAAAATCACAGAAAGAGGAAAGGACAGGCACCATTTATAAAGCTAGCCATCAGACATCTTGCTCCTTAAAGAGTATGGAAACATGCACATTCTAAATTCTACTTTTACTCATATGCTGACATTCTCCAAGGTATTTACCAAAATGATACTGCATGATTTATGAGTGTTTGACACTGTTCAGATAGCTTCTAGAAGGCAAAAGAACCACTCAACAAATTTGGTGGTGATATGTAGTGTGATCAACAAATGCCATCTACTGTTACTGCTACCATTGTCACAGTCCATATTACTAGAATCAATCTGGCATATATCTGTTGTTTCAAAATTAATATTGGTTAATCACATTCTAATTAAGTATTCACGAAAAGCCTTAGGGTTGCAGAATGACTTTGCACTGTGTAGTGAACCATCTTGAGGAAATAACCTTTCTGACCTTTGGATAAAGCATCTAAAATATGGGATAATAATACCAATCTTGGTCTACTTCATTTAGTTATTTTGAGGCTTTAAGGTAGTAAAGAATAAAGAATCAGTTTATAAAGAATATAATGCCATTACTGAAATGTAAGGAATTTCTATTACTAGCAGAAATGAAATCTTGAGGCCAGAGTTTTCCTTACCTGGCAAAAACCTCAATTTTGTGAATAAATTTTTCAAAATATCATTCACCTTGTTAGGTTCACTGAGATTTAGGGTCTTGTCCTCAGCTTTGCAGGAA
The DNA here is from genome assembly GCA_026826555.1 of Tolypeutes matacus. NCBI lineage: Eukaryota > Metazoa > Chordata > Mammalia > Cingulata > Chlamyphoridae > Tolypeutes > Tolypeutes matacus. The sequence goes on along the minus strand of JAKSZT010034297.1, from coordinate 1,897,487 downwards.
ATAAAACTTTAATCAGTCAGCATTCTTGAAGTGAATGTTGCTTCAGCACAGACATGAATTAGCCAAGTTATCAGAGAACAGTGCACAACAAGAAGGCTACTTTGTTAATTTACAATAAAAATAAAATGTCTGCCAAAAGTCTTACAGTATGGGATACTGGTTGTAGCACTTTCAGTTCATTTTTGTGAATCCCCAAAAAAGAGAACGATTATGTTTATAAACTGGTCTGTTCCTCTGGGTATGATCCCCTTTGATTGTATTAGATTCACCTGAGATGTCTTTGATTAAATTATCTGTTAAGATTAGAGTTTTGATTTGACTGTGTTAGTGGGCGTGACTCAGGGTTGTGTACCCATCCCCCCTTGGTGGACTGATATAAATGGACACTCACTCAAGAAGACACAGAGAAGAGAAGTTGGTCATTTTGGTCCTGCCATGTGACAGAAAGGAGAAGGCTCAAACAGCTAAAGCCCCGGGAAGGGAGATGAGCCTGATAGTTTGCAGCTAAAAAGAACAGAGCAGCTGAGCAGCTGATAAAGCCTGGAAAGAAAGGAGCCCTATGCCAAACTGATACAGGAAGCCCTGAGAAATGAGCCCTATGCCAGCCTACAGCTGAGATCAGAAGAAGATGGGACCACGGAGCCTCAAAAGGAAGAAGGAAGGAGAGACCAGGCAGAGATCATCTGCCATCATTCTTCAACACGTGGCAGCTGACTTTGTTGAGAAAGCAGCCTTGAGCTGGATTCTTTAGGGCCTTGTAACTGTAAGCTTTTACCTCAAATAAATACCCTTTATAAAAGCCAACAGATTTCTGGCACTTTGCATCAGCACCCCTTTGTCTGACTGGCTAAGGCAGATGTTTGACTTAAAGAGATTCAAGTTCAAAGCCTAGCTCATCAAGTATTGGCTGTGAAGTCTCTGAAACTTAGAGACATACAATAGCTTGCCCCATTTTCTCATTCATACATGTTGACAATGGGATTCCCAACCACACAGGGAGTTTTGTAAAGCATATGGGTGAAATAGCCCCCCCCCCCCATGATGAAATGGTAGCTTTTATAGTTGTTGTTTGGATCAACACATTTTATTGCAGCTCTTTCTAAAATTCAATAATATAATCACAATAAGATGGCTTGAAAAACATGAAAAGAGAGCAATGAGAGACATACGTAATTTAAATCTTGGATAATCTTATGTTCTGATTATCTATTTAGTACTGGGGCATGGTTGGGACCCAGAAGAATGTTTCATGCTTGGTCTTTAGACCGGAGCATCTCTCTTTCTGGAAGGCCGCACTCTGGTCGCTAGCTCTGTGAAACTCTTATGCCTGTTCATATGCTTCTCTGATAGTAATACAAGGGAGTTAGCCATAGAAAAATTTGATCTGGCCTGAGAACCATTTAATCTTTCAGAAGGCAACTTTATTGGGTGAAATCCTAGAAATGCATATTATAGTATCAACCTCTTTCCTTTGTGAGGCACCTTCACTTTATTCCACTCTTAACAATGACCAGTACTTACCACATTCTTACTATATGCTACACATAGAAATCTTGCTAATGGCTTTATATGCATCATTTATTTCAATGTCCATCCTATACTTTACAGGTGATAAATTGTTTCACAAAAGTGATATCCAAAATATAGTAACAATCTTTAGTGTCATCATATCTCAAACTATCTCAAGTGAATTGAGAAGATAAATATCTTCCTAAAGCAGAAGTTCTCAAACAATTTGGTCTGAAGCCTGCTTTACACACTTAAAACTTATTGAGGAACCCAAACATAGCTTTTATGTCTTTATTAAAGCATTGTTATTGAATTATACCTCAAAATATTTACCATATTAGAAATTAAAAATTAAAATTTTTTAAAACACAAGGATATTCCAACACAAATTCCATTAGCTCTTAGAGCACTGATATCAACACTGCACTCTCACTTGTGAGATCATGTGAATGAAAAAAGCAAATAGAATCTTAGTATTATGAAAATAGCTTAGACCTTATGGAACCCCTCAAAGCATCTCAAGGACAACAAAGAGAATATAAGCATCATAACTGAAGGTATGCAGTAACTGATGCCACCACACCAGGAATTGAAATGGAAGCCAAGTCTTATCTTAATTTCAATGTCCACCATTGGGCTAGAGGGTGACCTGACCCAGCACTGAAATACCAGGTGGGTGAGGGTGGATAAAGATGGAATTAGTGCCTATTTTTAGCCCCAGCCTTTAAGTTTTGGATTAGGGATTCCTGTAATCAAAAAAGGTGCTGCTTTTTCATTCTTTTGGCTTTGCTGCCTTGTAATCTAAATGTCTCTGGAAAACTGCACTCTCACTTGTGAGATCATGCGAATGAAAAAGGCAAATAGAATCTTAGTATTATGAAAATAGTTTAGACTTTATGGAACTCCTCAAAGCATCTCAAGGACACTAAAGTCCCTGGACTATACACTTTGAGTACTGCTCTCCTGAAGGATAGAAGTCCCTCATTTCCTCCCTGCCATGTGTTTCAACCACTATATTCTCTCTCTCTCTCTCTCTCTCTCTCTCTCTCTCTCTCTCTCTCTCTCTCTC
>JAKSZT010034297.1:1868225-1894899 GCA_026826555.1 Tolypeutes matacus | reverse complement strand
CTCTCTCTCTCTCTCTCTCTCTCTCTCTCTCTCTCTCTCTCTCTCTCGGCACTTTGTTAGATGCATCACATGACAATATAAAGAGACTCATTATCCACCCTTTACAAAAGATGAAACTGAGGCAAAGAAAGATGAGTATATTGCCTAAGGTCACAGAGCTTATAGGTAGTATAGTCAGTTCATTCTGACCCCAAATCTGTGCTGTTCAATATCATACTAAGTTTCGGGTACTGATGATTCATCAACTAGAGATGAAAGAGAACTTAGTAACTGTCTCATTTCAACCACATACTGAAGAGAATCCTGAAGTCCAGGATTACAGTTATGATAGACCCCGGACTTGAACCTAGATTTTCCTCTTAAAATTAGATGTTCCCGTTACATATGAAAAAATTATAGTAAGTGTATATTAATAAGAAAGGTCGAAGTATTCACATGAAGATAACAATGAGCCTGACTTCATAGCAAAACAACACTAAAATAAACATACCACCTTATTTGACTGGTACTTATATTTATGATTCTCATTCTGAGTGGACTGTAAGCAATGTGATTCCCAGGTACTGTTTTTCCCTATATGTTTAGTATCTAGTATTATACCTGATTACTTATGGTGCAATTTTAGATTTGTACATAGATTAATATTTTTAAATTATATTTGCCCATCTATCACATTTAGTAGCACCATGGAGTAGAAAGAGTTTGGGCTTTTATTTGGTGAATTCAAATCTAACTTTATGATGTATGTGACCCCTTATATATGTTCCTTGACTTTCCTGAGGTTCACTTTACACATCTCTAAAATGGTGCCCAAGATGTGTCCATCTCAAAGTGGTGATGAGGATGAATGTAGCAAGAAGTGTTTGTACACAGGGACTACCATTCTGCCTGGGAAAAAGTACCATCTCAGGTGCCATCTATTTTTTCCCTTGATTGTCATACCCAGACATTATTCAATTTTACAGATCCAGAAATGGAAATATTAGAGATAATGAGAGAGCTAGCTAGGGTATGCAGTGCTCTTTTGGTATCCGTGCTGCTTCCGTAAATCATGATTCCTATGATATCAAAAGAACAGTGAGCTTCTGGGCCTTTCTGTCAAAGAAGATGGACTTTGGACATTTATACTGAGTCTTCCCTTTTGGTCTACTACTTCCTCCTAAAGCACAATCAAAAGGTCTGTTTGGAAGTAAAATGTGTATACAATTTAGGCTGCCATATCCATGGCTGAAAAAGGCCAAGATCATCAAGTCTTTTCTTTTCAAAACTTCTAAAATACCCTGGATGGCCTCATGTTATTCCTTTTGCCTATAACAATGGTCTAAGTTTCTCATTTGCCACAGGTAACACTGAGCTGAATTGCAGAGAGGATTGGAGAAAGTTCCCTATAGAACTGAATTTTCCTCGTACGTGTTATATGGATGCTTTCTGTCTCCTTCCATTAGACTGTAGTCTGCCAGTTGTCTCCCCACTACAGGATCACCACCTCAAGGCCAGGAACTAGATCTTCAAAAACCTTGATCTGTAGTGACTAACGTATAGAAGGTGTGCAGAAATGTGTTGTGCTCACTAATGTTTTGTGCATTCATTCAACAATTATTTGGGATACTTATTACCTGGTTCATTAGATCTTACTCCTCTTTAAGGTGGACACTAGAAGGGACAAAATCATAGAATGAAGATCAAATAGCAATATTTAATTCTTTAATATGTAACTTCTTATTTTTACCTGGGCTCTTATTTATATGCCTGAGGTGATTCGTAAAGCATGTAACTGCCTTTTAAAATCCATCAATCACTTCTAATAAATATGCATCTATTTTTAGATTTATTTTAGGTATCAGTTTCCCTGAGAAGTCACCTGACACAGTTTTTCTCTTAGATGCTTTTAACAGCTTTCTTTCAATAAATAAATGCGGGTTCTGTGGAATTTTATGGAGGTCAGTCTTTGTTTCTTTGAAACTGCTACAAAATTATACTGAAAATATGAAAAACAGTTCTGCAGGAAATCAAATGCTGGCTCAGTATGGGTATTTTTTATAACCAGAGACACTCAAATATGAACCAACAAAGAGATTTAGACACTGTGTCTAAAAATCTAATGACAAGACTTATTTAAAACCAATAACAACAAAAAAAGATCAAACAGAACAATTTTTCCAAACACAGATTTTCTTTACAGTGCATTAGAGTTATTTGTTTTTGCTGAACAGAACTGTTAAATAAAGCCAAGAATGGAAAAAGTTTGAAAAAGTTATCATCCCTTAAGCACCAAGCCCAGAATATTCTACCTGAAAGGACAGACTGATGAAGCTTTTATCATTGTTACCATTGTTAAAACAGTAACTGCTAATTGTAAATACTTTTATATATCAGTTATGGTGACAGATCATTCACACAAACACACATATACACACATCATACACATAAATGTGCATGAAATGAATATAAATGTGACTTTATACCAACTAACTGATTTAACTTCTTGTTGATTATTATAATTTTCTGCTAGCTGATAAAGAAATAAATTCAATATGCCAAGGGAATTGTTTATATTCAAGTCATTAGTAGTTAATAGGACCTAGATTGGAAACCCATATTTGTCAAACTCCACAGACCAAGCTTTTTCCCTCCACACTTGTCATCCACAGTTTCATTCCATGTCTCCCTGTTTCAGTCTATGGTTAAGGACCCATTGCCAAATTATAAAAATAACAGTGGCTATGTGGAACAGACTACAGCATCATTCCTGTCTTACCTCGGTAAGTAGCAGGAACATTCAAATTGCAATATTAGCCAGTCATTTAGACTTTATTTTAAAAATTGAGGAACTAGTTGGTACCTAAAAATCCAAATTCCTCTGGAAGAGAGTGCACAGATGCAAATGTGAAATTCATTAGCATCATCTGGACCCTGCCCTCCAATCCCTTTCCTTTGGTGGGAATAACAGCCTATGAATAATATCTCTTTATGTTTGAGCCTCTTGTATGAACAGCTAGTTGAAGTAAGACTGTGAACTCCCAAACGTGAGAAGCGATGGATCTGTAATCTGACTTATCAACATGGGTCATGATATGTCTCAATAGCAACTAGGCTATCTCTAGCAGGGGACAGAAACTAAATGTTCAGAGACTGGGCTGAAGAGTCAAGTGAACCTTGGATCAAATCTGAACTTAACTACCTAAGTCCTGTGAACCTGAACTTTCGCTTCTTTGCTTTATTAGGTGAGAAGACTGTAGTTCCTACTCATTGAGTTTTTAAAAGAATTAAATGTGATATAGGGCATAAGAAGGGCTAGAACATTGCCTAACAGAGTAAACAGCAACACCTTCAATTGTATAATTATTTTTATCTTGGTTGCCAAGGTTTGCAAACTCCAGCAGTATTTGCTTCTTCTCTTCCCTCATCAGTTTCAACCAGATGCCAATTTCTGTCCATTCAATTTCCATCTCCAATGCCACAGCTTCAGTTTATTCTGAATCAGGACCCCAGGGATTAGAGCAGTGGTTTTCAAGGTATGGTCCCCAGACTAACTACTGGGCCTCATACGGAAACTTGTTAGAAATTCAAATTCTTTGCCAAGTAATCTGTATTTTAACAAGCCCTCCAGGTGATTCTAATGCACCATACATTTTAAGAATCACCAGATCAGAGGCATATTCTTCCCCTACCTGTTCTCCATTTTTTGGTCTCTTGACTCCATCCATGACCTATCCTGCCCCTAACTCTGAATATTACTATTTGGGGCCATATATATTTCCTTCTTTCAGTGCATTTGATAGGTCCCTCTTATATAGAGAGTGAAAGACACTTTCCTTGATCTAGTATCCAAAGGCAGCCATAATTTGCTTCACCTCACTTTCCAACCATATCTTCTCCTTTCTGATTTTGTTCATCACCAGACGCTATTCTGAACTCTCTTCCTCATGATAAGGACATTCTTTCATTTTGAAATTCATCTCTGACAAAAGCCTACTGGTACTTCATGATCTTGATGAAAATATATTTCCCACCAAGAATCTTCACAGAAAACTCTGTCTTACCTATCCAATGGAGATATCTCCCCTTGCTCCAAATGATATGCTTTTCTGGTAAACAATATCCTACAGTTTCAATACCTGCTTTGAAGTTCTATAAAACTACTCCTTTCATCCACTCTCAAGACTAGAAAGGACTATGCCTTACAGTTTTGTGAAAGTTCAACTTACCACACAAAGAATGTGCACATTAAATACTTGCTTAAATGAGCTGAACCTTATCTGTTCTGGGTATTAATTTACCTATGAAACTTCAGAGAAATCATAGTGAAGTGAAAAGGGGGAAGTATGTTTTGGCAAGACCTGCTTTGTGAATTCTGGCTGTGTGTGCCTGGACAAACACCCCAATTTGTTTCCTCATCAATCCCCATTGGATTTCTGTGAAGTTGAAATAAAGCAGTGCAACTCAAGGACTCAACACTAAGTTGATACTGAAAGAATGTTAGTTTCTTTGTTCTTAATTGATTTGGATTCCTGGGTGAAAAGAACACGTAGCCATAAAAGGAGCAAGCACAACAAAAGCTTGTAACAAACAGCATACTCCTTGACCTTAGGTAACATGTGAAGTGGGTCTTTGTCCTATAAAGGCTTGGGAGACTAGAGAATATAAGCTTCATAATTGAAGGTATGTAGTAACTGATGCCACAATACCAGAAATTGAAATGGAAGCCAAGTCTTATCTTAATTTCAATGTCCACCATTGGGCTAGAGGGTGACCTGACCTAGCACTGAAACTGAAGTGAGGGTGGATAAAGATGGAATTGGTGCCTATTTTTAGCCCCAGCCTTTAAGTTTTGGATTAGGAATTCCTGTAATCAGAAAAGGTACTGCTTTTTCATTCTTTTGGCTTTGCTACTTTGTAATCTGCTTCCACTTGTTCAATATAGATCAGATTAAATGATAAATGGGCTTATTGGGTAATGAAGTGTGGGGTGGCATTATTCAAAGATTGCCTCAGGGCTCTTGGAAAGGAAGAGAAATAAACGTTCCTAGATTCCTGAAGAATGGAAGAGAGAACCTAAGACTCCTCTCCATCACCTTCTTTCTCATGGTCTCTGGCTCCCAAGTTTGGTTAATATTCTATTGGAATGTTCTATTGGACTGTGAGCACAGTCAAGGCCCAATAATTTCATAAAAAGAAAGCACAGTCCTTGCTGCCTTTTATGATTCAACTTCAGTCACTCAGGAAAGAATGATTTTAAATATCCAAAATGCCCTGGTGTGTCTGTGCCAGTCCGCCTGAGACTTAGCAAAGAGCTAAGTGAGGTATATTAAAGCAAATACCCTTTTCATTGATAAATAGTGTCTGTTTAGTGTCAGAATTCATCAGGGTATTCTCTGCTGATATTAATTCATCATTTCATTTATCCATTCATTAATTTAGCAAATGTGTATTAATAGGGAGCATAAGCACCTTACTAGGTCCCCAGGATGAAATGGTGACCAAAAATAAAATAATAATAAAATGTTTCATGAGAGCAGAGGTCTTATCTATTTATTCCCCTGAAACATATTAACAAAAAGCTAAGCAAATAAGTGTTGTGACAAGCCATGACTAGTTATTTGAAGGAAATTAATATAGTCTGTGAGAACTTAGAGCAAATGAACCTGGTCCAAGATAGGATATCAATAAATAATTGTCATCATAGCAATAATAGTTAGCCCTTACTTTAGCATTTTGCAGCAGAAGTTGTTCTACACCCTTTAAATGTATTGATAGAGTTAAGGTTAGTTATTACAAATTGCTTAAACAGGACGAGATTCTAAAGAATCCACAATTAACCAGTTAATGGCCTATCAATATTAATGGTTATAAATACTGTGCAGAGTTACTTCTCCCAAGAGGTGACATTTAGTTGTCTACCCCTTGATCTTGATCCTGTTCTTGCTAATGTGACTTACTTTGGTAAATGGGATATTAGCAAATTTTATGCAACTAGAGGCTTGACAAGTGCTTCCTCACTGGGGCTTGTCTCTTACTGTTCTTTAGAATCCTGAGAGCAACACTGAAAAAGCTGAGATGACCTACTAGAGAATGAGAAACCATGTGGAGCAGAGAGGAACTCCCCAAGCTAAGGCATCCTTGCCTAAATAGCCTGAGATAGATATATATATGAGACTGACAAAGACCACCCAGCCCCACGCAAGGCATCAACTGACCAGAAAGATCAACCAAGTCAGTCCAGACCAAAAGAACTGCTCAGCTGACCCACAGAATCAGGAGAAATGTGTTTATTATTTTAAATCACTAAATTTTTGTGCAATTTATTATAAACAGAAGTGAACCAATATAAATCAGAGCATCCATATGACTATTTTGGAACCGTACCTTCTTAAGCCCAAATGGCTGGAAGAAAGGAGGAAATGAGCCAGAAATATAATGTTTCGATACAGAACCAATGAGACGAGGGGATGCTGGAGGTAGTAGGCACCAGGTTTGAGCTGGAGACTAAGAGAAAGGAGCATGGAAAGCGAGGGGCAGGGGTATGAGAGAAGAAAGAGAAAGAATATTATTGAGTCCTTATTATATGCCAGGCTCTGTTTTATGCACTTTATCTGTACTGTATTACTTCATTTAATTATCATAACAAACTTCAAATATAGCAACTGAGGCTTAAAGAGGTTATGAAACGTGTTCAAGTCACATAGCCAGCATATGGTGGACCCAACATATTGGGTGGGACAGCTTGACTTTATAGTTCATGTCCTTAACAAATGGACAAATGAAATGGTGACAACACTGCCTGTGACATTGGTTTTAGTCTAGAAGGGAACTTTTAAAGTTGTCCTCTTGGAGAGGACACTTAGGACTTACAAATGAAGGATGAAGACCCCCCTATTGGACATATATCATTGGAGCAAATTATGCTCCCAAACTACCTCAAGGTGATACTTCTTGAGCAAATTCAAAATTTGGTAGATCTTCAAGATGAAGTTTGGTAGTTTGCTGGGTAACAAAAGTCCCTTCTTGGCATATGCTTTTAAAATATATAATAATGATAAAAATAAAGTCTTATCATTATATAACTAGTTTATTATAATAAAATTATTATTAGTAATTATATTAGGGTAGCATTATTATCAAAAGTATACCATAAGCTGGGCAAGGTAATAGACAAATATATTTGTTCCTCCTCACATACCCCTAAAAGTATATTGATATATTCTCCATTTTAGAGTTAGAGAAACTTAGTCACAGAAAGAATTTAAGTAACTTACCAGCTGAGTGAGTTTGGACATGTGAAAAATTAATGACTCCTTTTAAGAAAATTAACGAAAATATCTGGGATCTTAACTCCAACCCTATTCTCTTGGACTTCTATACTGATGTCTGCCCTTTCTCCCCAAGTCCTTGCAACTTCTATGATCCCAAAGAGAAACCAAACCCTGGGGAAAAATAAACCCCATCCCATCTTATCTTTGTATCAGATCAAATATCTAGGGCTTTCCCTAACTCTTTTTTCTGGGACCCACAGACCTGGAAATGGTCATTTGCTATGAGTGGCCAGTTTGCTGAAATTTGTACCAGAAATAGCTGGCATTGGTGATTGCTGCTTACCTTCTTAATATCCTTTCTCTAATATTTCTCCCCAAATAAGAGTTATTTTTGAGGCTTTGGGGAAGAGGGTTTATAAAGAAAAACCAAGGCAAGATATAGGAGTAGGAGTCTCTTAACTTCTCTCCTTTTCTAGGTTAGGACTGAGGAGATATGACTTTTAGTAAGACTGTAAAGTAGTGCTTAGTTAAAATATATATCTACAATCTGCATCTGGGTCTTTGTCTCAAGAAAATAGAAGAGGGAGACAAAGGTGAAAGATATGTAGACATTGCTGAGAGATTGGTAGAAGGGTTGAAGAACAAAGTGGAACTCGGGGAGAATTTCCCAAGCCAATGTGTAAAAAAATTGGAGTGTTTTTTATGAAGTGGGCACAAGCCGAGGTGGCAGGAGATTTGCAAAGGTTAAAATAAAACTGATATGGGGTACTCATAAAATTACATTCATCTTGATCCTGCAGGAAGCATCTCCTTGGACTTGGAATGACATTGATCCCAATATTTTTCTATGACAATTTGTGGTTTGAAGGCTGGTTCCCTCTCCAGGGATCTATAGTTTCCTATTCACTTTCCCACATTTTATTTTTCCTTTTCCTTAATCACATCCTTCTTGTCTAAGAATATTCATGTCTTTCTTATAGCACCTATATGCCTGCCTCAGGTAGGGGGATCTTGATGGGAACTTGCTGTGTCAATATACTCCAGATAGTCATATCCGTCATGGAATTCTGGTATTTGGGATACCCTTAATCACTCCTGTCCCTTAATTTAACCACCCATTTCAGGCTTGCATCACCATTTCTCTTCTCTAAGCTCCTTCATCTTCTCTGAGAGTTACCTAACTAGACAATGGCTTCCCTTCTCTGCTTCTACTCTATTCTTTGCAAGGAAATGACATCAAACTTAATGAAGCTCTAGCCTTGATTATGAGATAGGAAACAGACTTGTGATATATTTTGAGCAGAGTCTTAATATAAAATCTAAAGTCCTTAGTTCAACCAAGGTCTCCAAGCAAGTTCCTGCTTCATTTTCAGGGCCTTTCCTTAGCCATCGATCAATCTACCTGATGCCTGAGCCAAGGGAAAGGAACAAATATATTGGCTGTGGATTGCAGAAACATTACTGCACTGAGCAATAACATGCAGCTATGATTACCAAACTTTTGTTGTTGGGAAGGTAAAGGATAAGACACAACATAAACAAAATATTGTTTCTTATCCTTTAGTAACCTGGGCAGCGGTACTTTGAAAGTGTTTACTATCTTATTCTGTGACAATCTTCCTCTAATATCTTTAGTATCTATTGATGATCCCTGCCTCATTCAATGATTATGTTTGTGTTTGTATGCTAGAAATTCTCTAATTTAATCATTCTACTATACTTGTATTTGCTGTCATTCTGCTGTAAAGAGTTTTCCCATCTCCTTCCTACTGTTATTATTATATTTTTTTACTATGACTGTGGTCTAATGGATCTTTTTTATTCAATATGTACTAATCCATTATCATTATTATTGATTTTGGTATAATTAATATAGCTCAATATAACTATTGTTTTACCTATTTATACTTATTTTCCAAATTCTCCCATATCTATTAGGTTATTATTACCATATATATTAGATTACATATATATTTTTTAACAAATAAATTTTATTGATACATATTAATAAAGCACAAATCCATCCAAAGTGTACAATCAATGGTATTCAGTATAATCACATAGTTATGTATTCATTACTTCATTTTAGAGCATTTTCATTATTCCAAAATGATAATAAAAACAAAACAAACAAAAAAACTCATCACCTCTCAATCTCTCTATGCTTCCCCTGTCATACACAGCTGCTATTCTTTTTCTGTCTCTTTAGTTTATTTGTATTTATATTTTGTAAAAACAATCTTATATATATAATATCACCCATATTCATATTTTACATGAGGTTTTGCTATGCTATACAGTCCCATTTTACATTTTTTTAGCTTTCCTTCTAGTAATATCCATGGCTCTAGACTTACTCTTTCAATGACTGTCATACCCATATAATAGCTCTGCTATTACAAACACTATTGATGTACTTTCACCAGGTCTATTCATTTCCAAAGATTTACAAATGACCTTTCTTACCAATTCTGGACAGATTAACTCTCAGCTTTCCATTCTCTATCCTCATTCTATTTTCTGGTGACGTATATTCTAATTATTAACCCCATGAATTTACGCAATATATTTAGTTCATAATAGCGCCATAATACAGTAAAGAACTTTTATGTCTGGCTTGCTTCACTCAACATGATGTCCTCCAGGTTCATCCATATTGTCATATGCTTCACGACTTAATTTCTTCTCAATGCTTCATAATACTCCATTGTGTGTATACACTACAATTTGTTTATCCATTCATCAGTACCTATTATACTAATTTATTTTCTTGTGTTGAACCACCCTTGCACACCTGGGATAAAATCCACTTGATCATTGTGTATAATTTTTTAAGGTGCTTTGGATTTGATTTGGAAGTATTTTGTTGAGGATTTTTGCATCTATATTCATTAGAGATATTGGTCTGTAAGTTCTTTTTTCATAGTATCTTTGTCTGGTTTTTGGTATTTGGGTGATGCTGGCTTCATAAAATGAGTTTGGTAGGATTCTTTCCTGTTCAGGTTTTTGGAAGAGCTTGAACAAGATTGGTATTAGATCGTCTTTGAATGGTTGGTAGAATTCACTTGTGAAGCCATCTGGTCCTAGGCTTTTCATCTTTGGGAGGGTTTTGATGACTGTTTCAATGTCTTCACTTATGATTGATTTGCTGAGGTTTTCTATTTCTTCTAGGGCTAAGTGTAGGTGGTTCGTGTGTTTCTAGGAATTTGTCCATCTCGTCTATATTGTCTAGTGTTTTGGCATACAGTTGTTCACAGTATCCTTTTATGACATCTCTTATTTCTGCAGGGTCAGTGGTAATGACCCCCTCTCATTTCTGATTTTATTTGTGTCTACTCTCTTTTTTTTTCTTTGTCAATATAGCTAAAGATTTATTGATTTTGTTGATCTTCTTAAAGAAACAACTTTTGGTTTTGTTGATTCTCTCTACTGTTTTTTCATTCTTGATTTCATTTATTTCTACTCTGATCTTTACTATTTCTTTCCTTCGGCTTGGTTTGGGATTAGTTTGCCATTCTTTTTCTATTTCCTCCAGTTGTGCTGTTAGATTTGAGATTTTAGCTCTTTCTTCCTTTTTAATGTAAACATTGAGGGCTATAAATTTCAATCTCAGCACTGCCTTTGCAGTGTCCCATAGGTTTTGATATTTTGTTTTCTCATTTTCATTCATCTCAAGATATTTGCTGAATTCTCTTATAATTTCTTCTTTGACCCACTGAATATTTGAGTGTATTGTTTAATCTCCATATATTTATACATTTTCCCTTTTTCTGTCCATTATTGATCCCCAACTTCATTCAGTTTATGACCAGAGAAAGTGTTTTTTATCATTTCAATCTTTTTAAATGTATTGAATCTTGTTTTGTGATCCAACATATGGTCTATCCTGGAGAAGGATCCATGAACAATTGAAAAGAATGTATATCCTGCTATTTGGGGGTGCAATGCTGTTAGGTCTAGTCCATTTACCATATTATTCAAGCTCTCTGTTTCTTTATGCATCCTCTGTACAGATGTTTTAACCAATATTGACAGTGGTATATTGAAGTCTCCAACTATTACTGTAGAGACACCTATTTCTTCCTTCAGTTTTGACAGTGTGTGCCTCATGTATCTTGGGGCACTCAGGTTAGGTGCATAAATATTTAGTACAGTTATTTCTTCTTGGTGAATTGCCACTTTTATTAATATATAATGACCTTCTTCATCCCTTATAACAATTTTGCATTTAAAATCTATTTTGTCCAATATTAGCATCACTACTCCAGCTCTTTTTTGTTTACTATTTGCATGGAATATCTTTTTCCAGCCTTTCACTTTTTTTTTTTTTTTTTTTTTGAGTTACTGGAGCTGGGAATTGAACCCAGGACTTAGTATGTGGCACACTGGCACTTAACCATTGAGCTATACCAGCTCCCCCAACCTTTCACTTTTAACCTGGTTGTGTTCTTATGTCTGAGGTGAGTCTCTTGCAGACAGTGTATAGATGGCTCATAATTTTTATACATTCTATCAGTCTATGTCTTTTGATTGGGAAGTTCAAGCCATTAACATTCAATGTTATTACTGTAAAGACATTACTTACTTCATCCATTTTTTCCTTTTGCTTTCTGTTGTCATATATTACTATTGTCTATCTTTTTACCCTTTAATTTACCCTTCTTAATAATCTTCATTTCTACACTCTCCTCCAAATCTCTCACCCTTGTTTTTTTCTTTCAAGCTACAGCATTCTCTTTAGTATCTATTTATTAGTACTTATTTGTATTTTAGTACTTATTTATATTTTTTTCCAAATTCTCCCATATCTTTTAGCTATAATTACCATACATATTATATTATATTGAGTATATTTCTTTTTTATGTTCTTTGTTTTCTTTGTGTGTATGAATGTGAGTGTGTGTATGTGCTTTGTTATTTCAGAAGGATTGTATGGCTAGTGTGTATGGCACTGAAAACCTTTTTTGACATCTTTAGTCAAAAAAGACTAAATTAGCTTCTCAGACTTGTACAGTTTGGGGGTTTTTTGGTAAGTTTTATAAAATATCTTTCTATTTCAATCTTTTAGCACCATGTTAATGAAAAAATTTAGTCTGCTTTCCACATTTCTTCTCTCTTTACCTGACACTTCTTATAGTGTTGCAAAATAAATAATTTTAAATTTAGCTGTTATTCTATGCCCAGAGTAAGGACTAAATTAACAAGAAGAACAACAAACAATTTATTTATCCCTTTCTAAAGGTTATAGATTTTGTGGCAAAAGGTGTTATACTATCAGTTTTAATTCTTACTACATTCAAAAGATTAAGGAAGAATTTAACCTCATTTTACAGATGAGAAAACTGAGACAAAGAAAAGGAAAATAATGTGTCTGAGGTTATATTGTCAAAATGTGGCCACAAACTGGGTTTCCCATCCAACTCCAGAACCCAGGATTCTCCTGTCCTTGTGCTGTCTATAAAGATATATTTTTTTCTAAGTAGCCTAGACTGGACAAAGCAATTATTCTGGCCACTGGGCCCAATGCCAGGAAGAAACACTCCTTAAGCACTATCAAACTTGTGTTTTCCTGAGGAGATTTAGCCATCATTAGTAGAAAGCTTCGTTTGCAATATTGTGTGCATCCCACTATAGTAGGCCAGAGCAATGCATTATCACTAACTCAAAGAGATTAGTTTAATGGGTAATTATATGCTTTCTGCTTTGAAATATTTTCAGGTAACCAATAGTTGTGTGTTTTCCTTAAATGTTATTTGCCTACTCCCAGGTACAAAGCATCAGAGGGTTTTGACACTTTTCTCCCCACATCACCAAATTCTCTCAATTTGTCCTTATCAGTGTTGATCATACCCATCTCCTTTGCCACATCCACTAGCAGTGGGCAATATTGGAGGCAAGTAATATCTTCCAACTTGACTGTGCCTGGCATATTAATATCCAAAAATATTGCTTGATGAATTTGGAGAAGAAGGAAATGAAGGAGGATGATTTGGAGAGAGACTGGAGGTAGACTAATAATAAGCATGCATGAAGCATTTACTATTTGTAGGCTCTGCTATGCCTACTATGGGAATAATTTCATTTGTTTCTCATACAGAATAATAAAGAATTTATTATTAAGAGGAGTTATTATTTTTTTCAAGGTTAAGGGCTTTGCCATCAGAAAAACCTGGGTTTAAATACTGTTTCTAACATTTAAAAAGTGCATGGTCAATTAAGCAACTCTGAGTTTACATTTCCATAGAAATGAGAATGGAAAATGGGAATGATGATAGCTAATTCTCATAAAATCCTAACAGGTAAGAGACATAACAAGGAAATTTTATAAGTAAAGTATAAGGCACAATGGAAGTACCCAATGAGTTTATTTTTTGAAATTGTTGATAATGACAATGTTGATGATGATGATGATGGTGATGTCATAAGTGACAGAGGTATTGGTAGAATATTAGTATAGATGGTTAGTACAGAAGGCAAAAGTGCTAGGGGTGGGGACAGGGATATAACATTCTCTTCTTTCGTCCCTGAAGAAAACCCAAACTATTCAAAATTGGTATTCGATGCCTCTAGAATGCTCCTGCAGAGACTCTACTATTGGTGACTGGATTCCCTCACTGTCCTCCAATGTCCTTTCTCTGTCCTATAGCTGTGCTTGTTGATCATGTTGCTCTCTTGAACAACCAAAAAGGAACCCTATATTTTATTTGAAAAGCCTTCACTCAAATATCAACTCACTGAAATTTCACTGGGAGGGAAGAGGGTAAAAGACCCTTCTTTGCCTTCCTTCACAATATTGTCAAATTTTAATGTACAGCTGGTATTGCAGGGATGGGGAGGGAAAGGAAGGAGGGATAGAACTTGTGAAAGTGGATTCCTGAGACCCTCTCTTGAGATTCTGATTCAGTAGGTCTTGGGTGAAGCCCAAGAATCTTTTCTTTTAAAAACAAGTACATAGGTAATTCTGATCAGGTGATCTTCAGAGCTTCATTGAGATACTCTCCCCTAAAATGTAGTATTTTGTATTCTGTTTTTCTCTGTTCCTCAGTTTTTAGATCTCAAATATGGGAATCAAATTCTAGTCTGAACAGTTCTCAAGCACTGCTCTGTCCGTTAGGCAGGACTCTTACCCCAGTTTATCAATGTTGGAAGAAGGGGCCCTGATCCAATGTAAGTTTGTTTTTTCCCCCACCCTACCCTTGTCCCTGTGCCAGCCTTCTGCCTTGCACAGAATTACTTCATTCACTTGCTTCAGGAAATGATGTGGTAGTATCTGAAACTCAAATTAAGTAGGTAGATGAAGAAAGTGAGGTTTCTTCTGTGGAAGGAGTTTAAGAATGTGTATTCTGCAGTTCAACTATGTGTTTACCAGCCCTGCCTTGTCTCCTGCCTCCCACCTCTTGCTTTCTATGAAATCTTTGACAAACTACTTAACCTGTGTCTGTTTCCCTGAAAATTTATGTAATAATAGTACTTACTTTCAAAGAATGTTGTGAGGATTAAAGATGTTGTAGGGCTTCCCTAATTGTTTCTTGGTGATTAATTTTATTAGACAGCTAAATTTAACTTAAATCTTTGCCATCATGGTAAACAGCAGCCATGCACCATAGTTTTAGGCGATGAGGTTTCTACTTCAGCTGAGATACATTATATAAGCCTATTCTTTGGCTAGCACATGGTCATCTAATTGGCAGCTCAAGTAATGGCATGTGGCCATTGAATGTGATCGCAAGCTAGATCTGTTATTACTGAACCATTGGGTAATATGCAGAGTAAAGCATCTCAGGCTCAGTTAAATGAATCTTACACAAGAGGCCGACATTTCCATTCTCATTAAGAGATAACAGATGGACTTCCCTAAAATCCATTCTTTAGCTTAATTTCATTTGTTTAAATCTTTTGTCTGATGAAATGGGCAATCTCAGAGTAATTTTAAATTGTTCTCTCTGGAATTCATCTTTCTGTATCTTTATTAGAAGCTACCCCTGTGGGGTTCTGTTGTCCTGGGTGGTTTTAAATATTCATCTTGTCCAAATGTCAATAAATCTCCCTTTAATATATAATTTTTCCCCAAGACCTGGTCTGCAGCTTTGGAAGATAAACATTACATGATGGAATAAATAATCAAACCGAGTCAAAATAAGTTTTAAGACATTTTCATAGTAAATCAATTTTTTCTTAAGTCCTCTGTATTTTTATTATTTCTACTTCCTTTCATGATTGAAAACAAAGATGGATGAATTGTGAATGTAAAGTTTCTAGATTTATACCCACCCCAGCTTATATGTTACAGCTAAAAGTTAAAGTTCTTTTTTGTACTCTCATGCCCATTGATGTTAAGAAAATTATATTCACTAATTCAAAGTATCAGATTGCTGTCTAAATTTATAGTTCCAATTCTTTTGAGATTTTTACCAGAAGTAAATTTGTTTCTTGGCCAAAACAGGCATATGCCATTTGTTTAGTTTTCAATCACTGAGTCAAAATCAACAACCATCACTACCATCATAAAAACCTACAATGGTGAGAACACTCATTGTTTCAATAGAGTAATATGAGTTTACATGTTTTAGAGTTACATGTTTTAAATTCTATAAGATTCATGGACTGGCTGAGATTTGTCATGAAGGCAGAGGCATTCTGTGTCTATTCTCTACACAGAGGCAACTGCAAACCTGAATTGGAGACATATTTGAATGACTTTTCCGAAGCCATGAAGAAAAATTTATCTGGTCCACTTTTTAATGGTGTTTGTAATTTGGTTATACTGTAGTTATAATAATAATAATAATAATAATAATAATAATATGAATGCCAAGATTTCATCCATTGTTAGAATAATATAAGTCTATAATAGAATGATAAGTCTATATTAGTCCATTGTTCATTCCCCAGTCTTGAGGATTTGGATACGGTAATGGCCACCAGAGTTTCTGAGGGATGGGAGAGGGAAGAACAAGTGTAATATGGGGGCACTTTCGGAACATTGGCGTGGTTCTGCATGACATTGCAGCGACAGATACAAAATTGTGCAAGACAGAGTGTAAACTATAATGTAAACTGTAGTCCATAGTTAGTGGCAATGCTCCAATATGTGTTCATCAATTGTAACAAATGTACCACACTAATGAGGGATGTTATTGATGTGGGAAAGTGCAGGAGGGGGAGGGAGTGGGGCATATGGGAATCCCTTATATTTTTTATGTAACATTTATATAATCTAAAGCTTCTTTAAAAATAAAAAAATAATAAAATAGTAATAATACCATTTTACAAACTAATTCTGACTAGTTCTTTTAGTGATACACAAAAAGGCTATTTTTTCATATTTATAATGAATAAAGGGAGGTCTGTTATTGCATATTTTTATACCACCAACAGGGATCTGCTTATAATTCCTAACTTGCCTCATCCTCTACCTTACCTCTCTCTTTCTTTAAGGCTATCTCTGCAGATTACAACTCCCCTTTTCATAAAAAGGTGCTTCCAGGTATACTGGAAGGAAAACTCCAAGAGGACCAAGATTTTTGGCCTATTTTGTTCACTACTACATACTCAGTCCCTAGAAGCATGCTTGGCAAGCGGTAGAGACTGAATAAATAATTACTGATTGAATGAACAAATGAATGTCTTCCCTGACTGGGCTTGATACTCTCATCACGTGGAAATTAACAGATCATTGCTCTGGAGCATCTGCTTTTGTGTCTGTCTCCCCGACTTGTCCGTGATTCCTTGCAGATGCATCTTGTATTTCTGGATCACCCCAGAAATGTTTCGTAAGAACCTATTCTGTGCATTCATCTCTTTTTGTTCCTTAGAACTGAGTATGTGGTTCCTTATAATGAGCACTTTGATGAATATTTTGGTGAAAGTATCTGTCTCATTAAAAAGTGATGTGGATAAAGACTAACAAACTAGGCTTTATTTAATATATGGGACAATTCATTTAAAAGTAATTACTGTTTAAATTATTTTAAGAAAACTTGCTGTAGTCTTTTGGAGCTTTTTAAAAAGCTTTAATCTAAATAGATTTAGTTTTTTTTTTTCAGAGATCTAAGGTGATTATGCAACTTCAACATTGTAAATTATAAGCATTTCATGCTTGTAACATTTAACTCTCTAGATGGGAATAACACTTCTAATAAACCTAAACCACCAAATGGTATCTTTTGTTTCCTTTTTTCTCTTAATGTTACAAGGAAAATTACTGCAAAGGTAAAAAGCTACAGAAGAAATAGTATACCTTACCCAAGAAAAATGCCAACATTTCCAAGGCTCTGTCTCTATCCCAAAGGGGATTTGGTAAGGTTAAAACTACATATAAATTTGACTCAATGTTGTTTGCTTGCACACAAGGTTGCTTTAAGAAACAGACCTGGGGAGTGGATGTGGTTCGAGTGGTTGAGCACCTGCTTCCCACACAGGAGGTCCCAGGTTTGTTTGCCCGGTTCCTCCTAAAAAACACAAAAACAAACAACAAGCAAAGCAAATGAAAAAACCAACTCGGGGAGCCGATGTGGCTCAGTGGTTGAGTGCTGCTTCCACACACGAAGTCCTGGGTTCACTGCCCAGCCCCGGTAACTAAAAAAAAAAAAAAGGACTTCTTCACTCTTGAATCTTCACTCTTTCACACAGTGTTCTTTTTTTGAAGATGCAGACATTTTTATTGGCCACCCATTCCCCAAAGGGTACCCTGCTTCTTGCTGCCTCAACGCCTCATAACTTGGGTGGTGTTGGTCTCAAATACCACTTTGCTGAGTGGTGATCTTCTGGATGCTTTGTGTGAAGTTGCTGTTGTCCAGGGCATCAAAATCTTAAAGTCCTCCCTGTCTTCCAGCGCATGGCAGTCGGTGGTGATCTCGGCCTCCAGCTTGACCTTGATGGTCAGCAGGGCCTCGTACTCCTGGGCTTGGCGCTGCCCCTCTGCCAAGGTCTGTGCCAGCTCTGGCTCCAGATGCAGCAGGACCCCATGGAGCTGCCCCATCTGCAGGGCATAGTGGGCTTCCACCTCCCTTCTCCAAGCTGGCCTTCAGATTTCTCATGGAGTCCAGGTCAGTTTTCACGGACTGAACTGTCTGTCCCAGCTCCGTGAGCATAGCCTCAGCAGCTCCTATCTCAGTGGGCTGAGAGGTGACCATTGTGGTGTTCTCTTCAATCTGCTGAGACTAGTACTTGTCCAGCTCCTCTTGGTTCTTCTGAGCCAATTCATCATATTGGGCCCAGATATCTGACGAGGACCTGTTGAGGCCCTGAGATTTGGGGGCATCTACTTCCACAGTCAGCCCACAGCTGGCAGCTGGGGCTTGTATGCCCTTTACTTCTTCCTCATGGTTCTTCTTCATGAAGAGCAGCTCCTTCTTGAGAGCCTCAATCTCAGTCTCCAGCTTCAGCCAAGTGACATTGGTGTCATCAATGACCTTGCAGAGCCCATGGATGTCATTCTCCATAGACTGGCACATGGCCATCTCAGTCTCATACTTGACTCTGAAGTTATCAGCAGCCAGCTGGGCATTGTTGATCTACAGAACGATACAGGCATTGTCCCAGAACTTACAAAGATCTGAGCCTCCAGTTCCTTGATGGTCTTGAAGTAATGCCCCCAGTCCCTGACACGGGATCAACTTTTTCTCCAGGTGTTCCTGAATTTTGCCCTCCAATCTCCGATTCTCAGTCTCCAGTTTCCTCACTCTATCCAGGTAGGAGGCCAGGCAGTTGTTCAGTTCTTGCATGATCTCTTTCTTGCCCTGAATCCCCCCCATTCCCGCCAGACCTCCAGCCATCCCAGTGTCCAGGCCACCCCAGGATCCACCCCAGGAGCTGGAGGAGTGAGATATGGAGATCCAGGAACCCGAGCCTCCGGTGCTGGCATATATGCTGGCCGTGCTGCTAGCCGGCTTGACTGGGCATCTGGACGGAGCCCAGTGACTGGTAGTTGGTGGAGTAGGTGGTGGAGCAGGTGGTGAAGCTCATGCTGTCTGAGGAGGAAAGCGAAAGGCCAGGGCTCAGGATGAGGCTGCAGATCATGTTCTTTTTATGAGGCTCCATAAAGGACATTTTCCTCACATTTCAGAACAAGAGAAAATGGTGCCCTTCCTGAACACCTGGAATGCTTTTCTTAATACAAACACAATTGATTGTGTATCTCAGAGATTGTTTTCTCTGTTATGTGTTAGATTCCAGACAGCACTGAGCCAATTTGGGGGCCTACAGTCTGTAATTATACTCTATATCATCTTTTAGGGGATGCTCGCCACCAAATATTTCTTAATGCTAGTTTTTATTTCCTTATTCAGATTCTCTCTACCCACAACTCCCTCAATAATTTATTGTTTCTCTTGAATTTGAGCATATCTTTGATGACCTCACCAGACTCATTAGGAAAGACAATATTCAGATAATATCTAAAATGTGTTATGCTTAGAAATAAAATGAACATCATTTTCCTTTTGCATGTTTTGTATAATTTAAAAAGTTGGTGAGATAAAGTGCATACCCTCACAGATAGTGCAGCACTAAATTTCACCATATATAACTTGTTTAGGGATTCAATAGTAGTGTCATTAAGTGCAACCAAAGAAGCCATACTCATTAAAAATTGGCAGAGAGACCAACTATGCTATTTCAACAACCCTGGCAAATCCTTTCCTGAAAAAAAAAAATTGAAATTCAGTTTTATATGTAATTATATATTGAAGAAACAATTTTAAAGAGTTTATGATTACTATGTAAAATACATTAAACTGTGAACCGCAAAACAAAAAAATCATCTATGATCTCACCTCTCCAAAATACATGTATTGATAGTGTAAAGTTTCCTTCAATATTTTCTGCTTGTATATGTTTATACATATGTGTGTAGATGAAATAAATGTACAACAGTTTTTATATGCTCTCTATAAATTTATGTCCCATTTATTTAACTTGTACAGCACTGTTCTTGAATTCTGCCTTTTTAAACCTCCTTTTTCTGTTAAATATTTCCCCATATTTAAATATGAGAAATATTGTTTTAAATGACTGAAGATTGGTCCATTTTATGTTTGTGTTTTTATTCATTTAACCATATCACCTCCCCCCCCCCCCTTTTTGGAATAAGAATGTTTCCTTCCTATATATTTTGCAATTTTTTAGTAACTTACCATAGTGCAAATTATTTCATGTTAAGATGATTTATTCAAAGGCTCCTTGGAAACAATAAAGTAAGTACCAGTACCAAAATATCTAACAGATATTTATTATCCTGTGATCACTAGGAATAAATTAAACCCAGCCACACAAGAAAGAAACAAACAAACCCAGGCACTTACTAATTTCAGTTGCAATGATTGTTATGTTGTGCCATACACTTAATTCTCTGTCAAGTGGTGTTGCCAGCGTTATCTTCCCATCATCTGCATTAATGTTGAATTGTCTCTCCAGATCTGTGTGCCGGTCGATGGAAAACCTACAAAACAGATATATTTGTAATCTACTTCAATGTTTATATGATCCATACATTCCACAGCAGACCTTTAGTAATCCTTGGAGAGCCATAGCTGTGAAGTCAAATGAATTGGGAAACCCAGTGGCATCATAATTTGTAAAACAAAATGATTGAATGAGGCATAAGAAACTTAATCATTATTGTCCAAGGAGTAATTAGCTGCATATGCAACATGGAGGTCATAAACTGTCATCCATTTCAATAGGTAGCATCTTCAAAAACGGATGCTGATGAAGAGTTAATTGGACAATCCATCATATTTATTGGACAGCTTATGATAATTAGCACTTGCCAAAAAATATCATGTAAAACAATGAACTCAGGTCCAAAGCAGGATGGTGCTAGGCTGCATGCTATTTATGGCAGTTCAAAGAAAATATGTGGGCAACGTTTATTATTTGTTGTTGTTTTGTTTTGCTTACACCTTAAATAAATTATATATTTAGACTTCCATAGAAATCAGATAGTTTATGATTCTCTAGTAAACAGATTTTAAAAGTTGGAATAAATATTTTAACAGATATAATGTACTAGATCCTACCAAAGTAAGAATTTTAAATGAACAGTTTCGTAGTTCCTCCATTGAGACAACTCTTTCAGAGAAGATTATAAGCAAGATGTTTAGGGTCTAAAGTCAATTGCTTGACAAGAAAATGAAGTATCAAAATAATAAAGCTATTATTTTTCCAACAACATTTATGAATATCCTTTTTATACACCAAGAGTTGTGCTCTGGCTACAGAAGTCAAAATCCAATAAAGTTGATGCCTTAAGGAACACAAGGCATAATGAGAAAGATTGGCCCATAAATAAGCAGTGAACTAAATTAAAACAGGATATAATGGAGACCCAAAGAACAGAGTGTGCAATCCCATTCTAGAAAGAGAGGGCTGAAGAAAACCTTCATGGTGGCGGTCACCTCTTAGGAAGAGCACATGCAATCTTCTTATTTATTGATACACACTAATCCCAAATTTGAAATATGACCCATAGCTCTTTGTTACTGAGCATATTGTTTTTCATACATTATCTAAATGAACATTTATTATATGATCAAGAGTAAAAGATTATTATGTTGTAAGAAAGTGAAATAAAACTAAAGTGTGCATAATCATCTACCTGTTTTATTTTGTTAACATTAATAGATTTTATCCAAAACACTGTATTGTCTGTATATGGATGTACATATACCCATTTTTATCTATATCTAACTATGGAGATACAGAGAGACAGGGAGATGATAGATAGATAGACAGATAGATAAATATTGATTTCTTCTCCTTTTTAACCATTTCTTTCTTACACTTTATATACCAGATTTGAGGCCATAGAAAAGAGGCATCCCAGGTAAATCCCCCCCACCAAAGACAAATATTTAAAATTTGGAATAATATTAAAAAGTGCTCATTTTATTGGAAATCGTTTATTACTAAATTCCTTTAAAAAAAAAACCAAATTTGTAATATGAAATTCTGACACTTGACTTAGTAATAACCTAACCACAAAGAAAACTAAGACAATGATTTGCATTGATTTCTTCAGGAGTTTGTGCCCCTCCTTCCTGCTCCTCCACTCAATTATAATTGGAGAAATTCAGAATGTATTTAAGGATCTTGAGCAGATTTTATTAACAGTGCTCTCAACAAAATCCTGAGCACGAGGGAAAGTTTATTGCAAAGCATTTGAATGTTCTGTATTATGGAAAGAAGACCAAAAGCCATTTTCCTGAGGAACAATGATGGTTGATTAGACCAATGAGATTCCAAGTTTAACTGTAAAATAACCGAACAGACGTGTTCTGCTTCAGACATTGTATACACGCTGACTTTTAAAAGAGCAAAGAAATATCCAGAGGATTATCATTTTCTGCATCATATTTATAACTAAGTTTTGCAGGCA
The DNA here is from genome assembly GCA_026826555.1 of Tolypeutes matacus. Lineage (NCBI taxonomy): Eukaryota > Metazoa > Chordata > Mammalia > Cingulata > Chlamyphoridae > Tolypeutes > Tolypeutes matacus. The sequence continues at coordinate 1,872,267 of JAKSZT010034297.1, read as the reverse complement.
ATGCTGGATTCCAGTAATTTTTTAAAAAAATCTCACTGTTGATATTCCACATATTCATGCATCAATCAACTTCCCAGAGGCCACAGTAAATGAGAATCAGTGTAATCACTGATACTCATGAATCCCAAATCAGAGACATACTCCATGGCTATTTGGTTGCTGTCCAGTAATTGCCCAGAACTTCTGGGATAAATGAAGCAGGGGAAACAATGACAGGATTTTAAAAATTGGCATTTAAAAACATGTTTGGTTTTATTTGTTTTTTGTTTTGTTTTGTTTTGTTTTTTTTAATTAATCACATATTCAAATCCGTGCCATGCAATCTTGACTTGGGAGCAAATTCTCTATTTATATATTATTCTTTCTGGGATAATTGGTAAATTCACTGAACCTCAAAATCTTCACTGGTAAAATATGGAGTACACATATCCCAGGGAGATGTGAAGATTTAAAACAAAGCATAAATCAGTCTCTGGCACTTAGTAGGTGCTAAAGATATGTTTACCATTATCATAATCATCATCATCTCCCATTAAATTAAAATTTAGTAAGATCTTTGGAGGTTAGTGGAAAATGCCCCTTTCTTAATAGGTTATAAATAGCAGCAACCTGGAGAAACAGTTGAGTGTTATTTTACTTCCATAACTCTAACAGAGGCAGAGATATTTTTTTAATTTTTTAAAGTTCCAGTTCATGATGGACGTTAGGGGGTGAGTCATAAGAATTTATAAAATAGGCTATAAATGCAGCCCTTTAGTAAGATCAGAGGTAAGAATGTCATAATATTAAGAGATTATACAATGGAAGGAACTTGATGGGGAAAAAAAATATTCGTTCGAAAATTCAGTTTAAAGTCTATCTTAACTATTTCCAAAATCCCTTTGCTGCCTCTGTAGAATTTCACATACTTTATGATAAAAGCTCCCAAGAATAACTCACAGCCAGAAACTGTCAACAAGCATGCATTAAACCCCAAACATATACCAAGAGCAGCTCTAGATACATTTGTCTTCTCCAATCCTTTCCCTCCTTGGATTCTTCAGGCAACACAACTGGTAAATGATGGAACCAGAATGAATGCCCTTGTCTAATTGGCTCTAAACTATGTGCTTAAACCAACCATGGGAAGGGTTAAACTTATTCATCCATAAAATGTGGATGGCAATAGCACCTGACTAATACGTTTGCTCTGAGGATTAGATGACAGCATGGATGCTGACCATATATAACAGGCCTTGTGCAAAAACTCTCACTCTCTCAAATGACAGTGGCACATCATCAAATGGCTGGTTACCCATGGACTCTATTTTCTGAACTAGAAAAATGGAACACAGTCTAACAAGTAATTATTTTTCTGATTTTGGAATACACTGATTTGAACATCTTATATCTGCTTCTAAGTGTTAAATGCCATATACTGAAATGTATATCTAAATAAAGATGATTTATGAAACAAAATAAGAAATTAGACCTCTTTTGATTGTCTGACAATAAAAGCCTGCACCTCCCATCTTCTTTAAAAACCTCTGGATGGCAGAGCGGGTGCCTGCTTTGCATGTATGACAACCCGGGTTCAATTCCTAGTACCTCATAAAAAACAAACAAACAAACAAAAACTCTGGATCAACTTTTTTTTTTTTATTGTCAATCTTTTTATTTTTATTAAAATAAAATTGATATTTAAGAATATAGTATACATGAGTGAGAGGGCTGTGGGAAGTTCTCATGCTTGATAAATGGGATGTACAGAAATTTCATTCAGTTAAATGTGGATGCTCGTCAGTAGAAAGAGCAAGAGTTTTGCCTTTAGCATAAACTGATCAATGAACTTTTAATCCACTTTCATTTTCCCACAAACTCTTCTTTGCACCTTGTTTGAGGGTGTGGCCTGGTTTACTGGCTGCTTATTTTTAGGATCCTGGTAGAGTCCTAGGTCACAGGCTTCTCACATACCCATATTCTCATCTTAAAGAACATGGCTTCAGGGTCTGACTCCCTGGGTTTACATCTTGGCTCCACAACTTACAGAAGTGTGACTTAGTCATGTTATTAGTCTCTCTGTGCCTTAGTTTCCTCATCTGTAAAACGGGAATTATAACAGGATTTGTGAGGCTTAAATGAGGTAATGCATATAAAGCACGTATTAGAGTGCCAGATTCATAATAAGGGTTCCAAAAATACATGTTTAAAAATACCTAATGTTATCATTACCTATTTGGAAACAATAATAAGGTTTCTATGATGATTCCCTATGTCCCTTCTCAGTTCCAAGATAGCACTCCTTTCACTTCTTTCTGTTCTGTCCCTAAAGAATTTTGATCTGACTCTCATAACAGTGGAAAAAGCACTTTGACGACGTCAGTTTAAGTGATGAAAGATAAAGCTGCAGATGGGGAGCAAGTGAGGATCTGACACCTGCACCACCAGCAAATTTCCCACTAACTTTGCTGACCAAAATCTATGTCCCGTAAACTGGCTATTGTAGATTTAAAGCAGGGGTTCTTAACCTTTTTTTGTTCCACAGACCCCTTTGCCAGTCATGTGAAAACCATGTATCCCTTACTAAGTCCACACTATACTGTGTATTATTTAATAAATATATCATGCCCATGCCAACATGTCCCCACAAGAATAATGTTTTTTTGAATTTCAATTCAAACTCGTGGACCCTTTATTAAGAACCCCAAAGTTTTATTGAACAGACTGAATTTTGTATTCATACTGAGTACACTATGAACATTTTATCATAGTCACAAGTCACATTAAAATAAAACTAAATGCATGCAATTTTGAGAAATGCGCTTAGAGGAAGCTCCTCCCAACACATGCACATGCATATGCACCCCCACCTCAGCTGTGCCACCCCATCTGTAGCTGCAAAGACTCATCCTGCTTTCCTCAGGTTCTCCAAGCTGCCACCAGCTACTTCATCATCTTGATCTCTCCAATCTTCTCCTATTCATCCCACTGGGTGATAGAGCTACAGTAGTAGCAATAAATGGCAATACTTAATTACAAGTCTCAGATAGAGGCTCTTTCCTTGAACCAATTAACAGAAACTACTTTCAAAGGAAAACACAGGAGGCTAAAGGTAACAAAGCAAGGAAAGGAAACCAGTGTACCATTTAAGTTCTCAGGATGTCCTGGTTGGGGGTAGATGTCTCAAATGTAGGCTCATAAGCCACTTGGCTTTCATGGGATGCTTAGTATCTTTTTAAATAAGGATGAAATAAGTACAACCTGAGAAACCAGAGAACCTTTACTCAGATCTTACCTGTGGGATCCCTTTAAAAGTATGTAACTACTCTTAATCTAATATCTTGCTCTATAAATAGGAGAAAATAAAAAGTCGTTGTCTTGCAGCAAATGAATCAATACAGGATTTGTATAACCTACCAAAAAAATAATAAAAATGATGAGCCGACACTTCAACCTGTTGAAGATTGAACGGATTGTTTCCAAAATTGGAAATAAACAAATGACTACCACCTACATTCTTTGGTAACCTTGGGGAAGTCAGAAAAATATCACAACACTCTTTGGGGTGTTTGTCTACACTAGTGTTTATAATGTTCAAAAGATCTGCTCCTTTGGGCATCCCCCTAGAACACACAGACTAAGCTGAAGGGAAAATAGGTCTTAGTGGGCTGCAGAACCCACAGCTCATCCAGGCTTTGCTGATCTTCTCTTTCCCAAGGATGCCCCTCCTATTATTCTCCAGTTAATCATTACATTTGCCTGACTTTTGGTTCTTCACGTGCAAGGACAGAATCTTCACTTCATATAGCATAACATCACATAGGTCAGAATTTTGCTCTGCAGATAATCAGTAGTTCTTTTTTGTAACGATGTACTAACATTTATTGAACACGAATTATTATTATGTTTGAAGCAATGCCAAGAAAATGTGAGGAAAATAAGGACATGGAAGAGAAAAGAAAAGAAAGGAAAGGAAAGGAAAGGAGAGGAGAGGAGAGGAGAGGAGAGGAAAAAGGAAAGGAAAGGAAAAAGGAAAGGAAAGGAAAAAGGAAAGGAAAGGAAA
>JAKSZT010034297.1:1763670-1868125 GCA_026826555.1 Tolypeutes matacus | reverse complement strand
AGGAAAGGAAAGGAAAGGAAAAAAGAAAAGAAAAGAAAAGAATTATTATTTCTATTTAGAAGTGAAATGCCTTCAAATTTATATTTTTTTAATTCTAGGATTTGTATCTCCAATACTGAAGTCTTCATTTTAATTTTTTAAGAATATGCATGTATTGAATTTGCTCTTCATTTGAAAAATTACTTGAGATGCATTAGACAAGGGACCTCATTTTGAGAAGAATAGCATAGACATTGAAGAGCCATTTTCCTGCCACAGTACGGAGAAACTTTTCATTAGCACAGCGGGAAGTGGCATGTGAAGAAATGGGCTCCATGGGTCATATTAATATCTATTCTAATGATGGAAATTTTGGAAATAGGCCCTTTTGAGTGCAAAAGATGTTTTAGGAACTGCATCATCCATGAAACCAATATTCACAGAAGCACTATTTAAATTTTCTCATATTCAAAATACAAAAAATAACTTGATTTGTTTGCATACTTATGCCTCTCTAGCTTAGTATTTCTCAGCAGTTATTGCTAAGGACATCATCATCCTACTTTGTGGAATTAAGGGTACAAATGGAAGAAAATTCCAGGTGCTTAACACCTTGTTGGGAGATGCCAATTTAGCCTACATTACTCTGATCATGGACACAAGCTGATGTCATCAGTATACTCATTTTGGAGCAGCTTGCAGAGATTGAGAAGTGAAATCAAGAACATGCCATTGGCACAGTGGTTGAGGAAAGGTCAAAAATGCAGTATATTGTGCTGAGAAACAGAATACTCTCCTGCACTGTTGCCATTGTTGATAAATATACATATATATTTTACCACAATTGAGTCGTCTTTATTCGACAGTCCCCACAAGAAATGATAGAACCTGGATAAAATTGTCAAAAAACTATCTGAAGGCACTGGAGAGCAATAAGTATAAACAGGATTTATGGAGGTATCACCTCAGAAAAGAGGAAACACAATGGCATGAGTACCAAGTATACCTGGCATTGTTGATATTAAACACTAACTTTTTTTTTTTTTTTTTTTTTTTTTTTCCAGGAGGTCCTAGGGATCGAACCCTGGTCCCTCCATACGGTAGACGTACGCCGAACCTCTTGAGCCACATCCGTTTCCTGATATTGAACAATAACATTTACATGAATGATATGTTTCCTCAATTAACACAGCCCAATTATTTACATTTCATGCCAACATCCAAGAAAAATCTCCACGTGTGTGCAGATGTGTATTTGTACAAGAGACATTTTGTTAATAAAATATATAAACACACACACACACACACGGCATCTTCTGCTTTCTCTCCCCGGGTTCTTCAGCTGCATTTGCTAAATTTCAAGGACTCAGAAGCCACATAGGTCTAGTATTTGCTATATTGGGCTGCATAGAGTGCATGTCCACAATCAAAGGGAGATCTATTACATTCAGTTCTGATTTAGCTCATGTCACTCTCCTGCATATTTTTTCCAAATGTTCCCCATTTCCTGCAGAAGAAAAATAAATAAATTCCTTAGCAAGATTTCCAAGGTTTCATGATCTGCTCCTTGGTGACCTATCCCTGTTAATTCCTGAATTTCAACTATATTACCCTTTGGTAAGTTCTTCATATACTGAACATCTTTCAAACTCAGACCTTTTATATTTGCTGTTTCTTTTGATAGGAATATTCTTGTAATATTTTTACCTGTCCCAGCCCTTAGTTTTTTTCACAAATAAATCACTGTAAAGCTGTGAAGTCATATATGCTACCTTTCTATTATGTTCTTCCATGTGTAAAGTTAAATGAGAACAATGCCTTGTTTAAATTGGACATTATTCTCATTTAACTTATTCTTGGTTCTAATACATAATAGACTATTACTCACTGTTGGTAGCTATGAAGGTGGTGGCATTTGATCATATGTTTGTACAATATTGGTCAGAATTATTTAGTATATAGAAAGAGAAAGTGTTTGTGGAGAATATAACATTCCCAAAGAAAATAATAAATGCACAGCACATGACTACTCCAAAGCAGGTTTTTTTTTCCCCCAAAAATGTCATAAAACTACATATATTTTGAAATTTTAACTGAGCATTTAGGCTCATTTAGCAAATGCTAGGCACTCATGGTAGGTGCTCGGAGTTAACCGGTGAATAAGATATAGCCTGTAAACTCTTTAACCTTTTATATTGAAATAGCTTGTTCGTTTGTCTAACAAACAATAGGAAGAACATAAGCACACCACTCTAGTTTTCAACCAAATTCAATTCTTTCTAGGGAAACAAAATAATTTTTCACCAAAAGTTCCACAATATCTACCCACATGTATACCCTGGTCCTTCATATTTAAGAAAGTGCAAAGTGCAATACCATGTGCTTGATGGGCAATAAAGGAGAGCTAGAGCCTATTTTGCTAGACCACAGATGGCCCTGCTCCCCTTCTGTACCTGTTCTGATCGAATTCAGACCATTGGATTTGGAACAGCATTTAGGTGTTTTCCTGTCCTTTACAACATTAAATATAGCTTTCACGACGTTGACCCTTTCTAAAGACTTTCTTAAGTCTTATTCTCATTTACCATGAAGATAGATAGCTTGATAGATCATCCCGACCTTGATTTGGATCCTGAGACTCAAATCAAGGCACTTCACCTAGCCCCACGGTGCTCCCCGGCAAGAGGACTTCATACACAGAGGAGAGCAAATCCACGTTTGACAGATGGATGGAAATGGAATTTCTCTTTTAACAAGTTCTCTTCTTTAAATGTGCAATATTACATTTTCCTCGGCAACATTGGTCAAATCTGATCGTCCTTTATCAAAAGCAAGGTTGTATAATGTATTGTGTCAAACCAGAATGTAGAAATATAGAGAAAAATTAAGGCTTGGCTGAAATGACTCCCATAAATAGTCGAACATCAGATAAGAATGTCAATCTTCTTTTGTCAGGATGCATAATAGGGGATTTATTTTGCCTTATGAGTATGATAATGTCAGATATCACTGCTCAGCCTACAGAAGCATCTTTGTTTCTCTCAGAATATAAACATTATTAAGTTTTGTTCTCTGGAGGGGTCAGAGGCTTCACTAATCATAAAAGAGCTCTTTTTAAACCCCAGATCAGCACTTCTTAATTTTTCTCTCTCTTAATTTTTATGCCATTTCTATACCACCATAGATCACTTGTTTAAAAATATTTTATTAACCCACAGAATTTGATCATTATTGAGAATTAATCACCAGATTTATCACACCAACCAAATCAGTTTGCTACTGTAGTGCTTGCCTCAAAATATGTAGCAAATATAAATTTATATAAGGCAAGACACATAGACTGAGAGGAGTGGTGGCAATACACCGATTTGGTACTTCGGCAGATAGCTGCATCGATTTAGTCAAACTACATTGCTAGTAAAGAGATTCTGTGTGTTTATCTGTGATATACATGGAGGTGTGCTGCCCAGATCCCCAGCAAGGAAGGATGCCACAGGGGTGAAGTGTGAGGTCACTAGACAGTCTCTAGCTGTGTGCTCTTCAGGGTTTGGGAGCTGCTTCCCAGGGGTTATCAGGAGATTATGCAAACAGAAGTATAAAGGCCCTAACATTTTAGCACAATGTGGGACTCCTGATGGGCAATACTCATTGCAGAGAGCTTCAATGGGTTAGAAAAAAGTTTAGCCAGGACTGCTTTGCATTTTGATTTCTCCCTCTGCCTATCCTGCTTCTGCCCACTTTCTTTCACACATGCTGATGAATAACAAGCACCTTGCACCTCAAATTCCATCTCAGCATCTACTTTCAAAGAGCTCATCCTTCAACAGATCTTTTCAATGGGAATAAGAGGCATAATTGAGAGTTACTTGGATGAAGTGTAAATGAGATATATATGAAGGGCACTGTGATAAAAGTACTAAATACTCATGGATAAAGATCCACAAAATATTTTCATCACTTATCAGTTCTTACTCTCATATTGGATAATAAATGTTAGAGTTTATTGGACATTCTACAGCAACTCTAGTACAAGTGAAATTCAATTCAAGCCATCTCATGCTTGTTAATCGAGAAACATTGCTGAGCTCAGGGAATTCACCAAGGCAATGAAATGCAGAGAATGGGGGTTGATGGAGGCAGTCACCTGGTTCAATTCCAAAAACACTGTATTGTAGCCATCACTGAAGTCTGGGGAAAGAAAAGGGACAGGTAGAATAAAGAATTCTAAAATAAATCAATGTAAGAAACAAATAAATGCCCCTACTCCAAACAGGTAAGTGCCACAATATTTGTCAGGATGCCCTTCACAGCCTGGAGGGTGTATCTGGGGCTCTTCCCAAATGCTACATTAAATGAAGCCAGATTTTCCTGGCACACTCAAAATGAATGCAATGCTTTCATGGGCTCCAGGCCCCATGACAACTAAGCTTTCAAGATCTCTAAGGCAAGCATGGGGGATGACAATTCTCATCACAGGTAGCTGGATTATAATAGAAAGACTAAGAATTTCTTTGCTAAAGGTTTAAAAAGTATTTTAAAAATCTTATCTTTCTGGAGTATATGAGACAGGATAAGATCCTGGAATAATATGGGAGCCGTCTATTCAAACTGCAGATGAAAATACAAATCCCTATCAGTGTAGGGATTTGTATTTATACAAAAACATTCACAAGAATGTTTTATAAAGTAAATATTTTGGCTTTGCAGGCCACACCGTCTCCATCGCAACTTCTCAACTCAGTATTTATATGGCATAAAAGAATGAGGGTGGTTGTGTTCCAATAAAATTTTATTTACAAAAACAAGTGGCAGGTCCAAGTTGGCCCACAGGCTGAAGTTTTGTGACTCTTGGTCTAAAATAATGAAGTTGAAGGGTTCACTGAAGTCGAGTCCTTCTCCGTTTACTAGGTTCTAGGGGAACAAAGAAGGAAATTGAAAGTTCATGTTATAAAAACAAGACATTCCATTGGGAACAAAGTGTTGGCATATTTGCCATCATCTATCCATTAGAATTAGGGTCCAGGTCAGGGCACTGAGTCTCCGTCTACATCAGCATGACTATGCTCCACAGAGCAAAACAAGGTTCAAAGATCCAGCATGCAGCTTATACCTTCTCCTTCCTAGAAATTGCACTGCACCCACCACAGTGTGCCAAGGCTACTGTAACAAAGTGCCATAGACTAGTTGGCTTAAACAAGAGAAATTTATTGCCTGACAGTTCTGGAGGTAAGAAGTCTGAAATCAATCTGTGGGTAGGGCCATGCTTCCTCCAAAAGGGGAGAAGCCATCCCATGCCTTTCTCCTGGCTTCTGGTGGGCTATCGGTCATCCACGGCATTCCTGGTTTGTGGCGGCATAACTCAATCTCTTCTCTGTTACAGGGCCATCCCTCTCTCTTACTGGCTGTGTCTAAGTTTCTCTGCTTATAGGGACACGGGCCAAATTGGATTAAGACCCACTCTAATCCAGTTTGGCCTCAATTTAACTAATAACCTCTTCAAAGATTATATTTTCAAATGGGTTCACATTCATAGGGCTGGGGATTAGGACTTGAATATTTCTCTTCAGGAGACACAATTCAATCCTTAGCAAATTAATTTATCTATGAAGTCCTGTAGCCAAGAAACTTAAGTTTGAGTTCAAACTTATTTGGTCACAATCTCTTTAGTCCCAATAGTGTTCCTCAGAGCATGGTTAGTAAAATGCTGCCCTTGGAGAAAGTGAGAATATCTATTTTTCAAATTTAACAGGGAGTAATATACTTTTTAATACATAAAACCAGTTTGGCTAAACATTAGCTTGCAGCCTCTATGTGCAAAATTTATAAGAAGATATAATTTTAAGCCAACTGCAAGTGAAGATGCTATTTAGAGACACATGTAATGAAATAAACCCCTTAGTTATGAATCAGTTATTATATTTCACTAAACTCCAACTGTTTTTTTTTCACTGCTTAATTTCTTCCAGCTTTTGTTATTATGCCTAAAGAAACCATTTTAACATTTTCTCACATGCACTTTGAGTATCAAAAATTTCATCTACAAGTTTTCAGCTTTTTGCCTCTAATTGCTCCACTGATTTCTCTAACTGCTTTAATAAATAATATTATCTGAGTTCTGCTAGTCCCAGAATTCCAAATTCCCTGAATCACATATTACTTTTTATTCCTCTGAAGAGAAAAAAGAGCGTTTCCCTATCCCAAGCATATCTTTACTGTCAGAGAAAGAAAGTGAGAGAGCAATAAGAGAAAATCATAAATACAAAGTCAGCCCTCTAAATTAAAACACGTTTTCTACTGTGTGAGATATTTCTCCTTTAGCATCATCAGATATCTATGGTAGCTGCTACCCATAAAGTTTCATAATCCAGTTTTATTATTTTCAGATAGCATGTATTGAGGGCTAATTAGTGAATGGCTTGGGTTTTTCATAGCTATTCAGTCAGGCTCCTGACTATAGAATAAGCATCATGAAGGCAAAGGTTGTGTCTTTTCAACACTTTATAAAATTTTCCTAAAAAATTTTTGGGTCAATAGATATTTGTTGGACAAATAAATAAGTAAATATATGTATATATGAATGTCCAGTGGGGGGTTTATGGGAATCCTGTATTTTATGCATGATGGTTCTGTAAACCCACAACTTCTCTAATTATATGAATGAATGGATGGCTATAGGGATACATGAGTGCATATATGACATGTAATTAATTAATTATTGTTAGTTGAATTTTCTCCTGTATCTACCTGCTGTATCACTCTGCACAAGTACAATGAAATATTTGAAACAGTGGTTCAGAAGAGTTGGTAATTTTGAACTGGGAGGAAACCAAACATTTATCTGGCCAAAAATGTGCAGGCATTAAATGAACCTAGTTTGACTTATTTTCACAAAAACTAGGCCCTCACTAATAACGGAAGTCATTGCAAAATTAAGGAGGGATTCAATAAACTCCCAGTCCATCCTCTAAATTAATACAAAGTTCTCTACAGTGTGAAATATTTCTACTTTAGCATCATTAGATATCTCGATTGTAAGGAGTGCTTTCAAAAAGAGATCATTAGCAGTCAGCCTGCTAACTGAGGTGAATTATAAAAATTCCAGAATATGAGTAATTAAAAAAAGCAAGGTTCTATGCTCTTGTGTTGAGTGGGCACTTACATTCAATTAGGACAGTGGAGCCCTGCAGACATTGTGATCATGTGTCAACCTTCTGCTCTGCCTGCTGAATGGCCATCATCCCCACTTTTAATGTAAGCACCTCATGTAGTTTTACTCAAGGTGAATGCTCAGAAAGAAATAGGAAGCAACTACCTTAGAAACTGTCACATGCCATCTCAAGGCCATGGTGACACTAAATGCACACTTTAAAGAAAGTGATTGAGTGGACAAAATGAGTCAGACCAAACACTGACAATAGCAACTTTACATAAAAGCACTGACAATATTCTTAATACCTATGCTCTGCTAGACTTTTTCCTACCTTGACTATAAATCATTTGCTGCATATAACACCGTTAAAGAGTATCTACCATGAAGCATGAGCTTGTAAACATTAGCTGTCATCCTCCGAGCCTTATTCAAGATGTCATAACCTAGTGGTCAACAGTTTGGGTTTCTGGAATAAGAATAGATGTGAATACAAACCCTGCCTCCACTTCCACCTGCTATATTGCCATGCACAAGGAGCTCATTCTTTCAGAGACATTACTTCCGTCTTCATTAAATCAGATGGGACTATATATTTCCTGTTGTGTTTTATGAGAATTAAGTGAGATAATACATAAAATGATCTTAGCACAATGATAGATTCATCAAATAAAAATAGCATGTTTCTCCCATTTCCTCTCAGTTCACAATCTGTTTTTCAGCCAATAGTAACAAATCCATACAAAAGGGCTTGAATGGATGAGCAAGGAACACTCTGCCCTAACTGTGTGTTAACTCCACAGACTTGGTTTATTTTCCTTCTTTACTGATCTGCATCCTTGATTGGCTGAGACCCTTTAGAGAATGAATAGTTTATAATTTCAATTAAAACTTTTCTCACTAATATATACCAACTTGTAGAGATACAGTTGGAGTTGCAGAGGGAAAGAAAAGTTGAGTGGTATAGGTACAAATTCATATATTTTATTATCAGAAAATACAGGTCCATACCCAGTTGCACTATTTACTGCTTGTGTAATATCAAACAAGTTCATATTTTTACCCTCAGTTTCCTCAGCAACAAAATGGGGACAATAACTATACATATTATCTCATAAAGGTATTAGAGAATGAAGCAAGCAAGTATATTTAGTGTGGTCTGTACAACATGTTAGGCACACACTAGTAATAATATTTGCAACGGCAACAGGTATAAATTAAGCTAGATAAGGTTATTTAGACTATTTAGCATTTAAGCTTTAAAGAAAAAAAAGATCATTCTATGTACTGTAAGCCTCCTTTAAGAGAAGAAACTCTTCAAATAAGTACTAGATATTTAAATTGCATTTACAAAACTGAGGGTGACCTACTTCTTTTAAATACTAAAGGTATTAGCTTCTACATGTATTATGTAGTAACCTCATTTAATTATCTCAGTATTGCTGTGCTGAAGATAATATTAACCTATTATACAGATGAGGAGACTGAGGTTCAGAAAATTCCAGAGACTAGCTGCCTGACTGGGAAACAGCAGTGATAGGATTTGGACATTGTCTGCTTATGGTCAAAACATGTAACTTTGTAAATAATTTACACTTAATTCTTTATTATTGGGAGGCATAAGTTTTCATAAAGTAACAAATACCTAATTAATGTTCCTGGAAAGGAAAGGGTGATCATAAAGTTTTTCTCTATGTAATTGCCTGTTTTCCCTGGAAAGGAATATATAGAAATAGATATAAATATAGGTATAAATATCAGTAAAAATGCTTTAAAAATAAACATTTCCAGCTTGGTAATGTGCTTTAAAAAGAAGCTGATTCTCAGGAGAGGTTGGCCAACCAGTAAATGACTGTCTGTTTTGAATGTGGCAGATGCCATAACTGCCTATTTCTTGCTGGATGGCAAAGTAAACATTCCCCTAAAAGATTGATACGTTCTTGTCAGCATGCAGCATACAGCAATCCTAAAGAGACAATAATGCATAGCTATTTGTTTCCCAGTAATTCCCTGAATATCCATGTCCTTTAGTTCTATTTAAAAAGGTTAGACGGCTCTAAATCTGTCTGCTAGACTCATAAGAAACTATGCATTTCTCTGGCTAGTCAGGAAATTTAATTTTATACTCAAATTAACCAATTGTGCATGAGAGGAAAGCTGCTCTCTATAACCCACTAGGGGGAAAAAAAAACTGTGGAAATGCAGAACAGATGCTGAAAAATGTAGTTAGAGATTCTTAAGTTCTCATTCCATGGAGCCAATCCACCTCCAATTAGAAAGGTGTTGGACCTACCTTCTGACTGACACTTAATATTCTATTACAAGTGCTTTTCTTAACAGTTTTCACCATTTTTTTGGGTGAGACTAGATTCCAAAGAACTAGAACTTGCCTGACATCTATCAGAAGCACAGATTTTTCCTTGTCATCAAATGGCACTTTATCTGTCCATCTCTTCCTGGTAACATAGCCTCAGATCTCCTTTAGCTTGCCTGAAATCTAAAAGCTTCCAAGCTGAGCAGTTGATTCTGAGCAACCTCAAGCCTCCTCTAGACATGCCTTTCATACCAGTGACAAAACTAAAGGTAAAAGCAGCAATAATAAAATAATCACAATGATAATCATCACGTACTATCCTATGAATTATTAGCTCTAAATCTCCATTTCCACATTAATGAAATGGATCAATTATAAACTGTGCCTGGACACGTGGAGAATGACAGACCTGGGTTTAAACCCAGTTTTGCTAACTTGAGGTTGTTTTCATTATGGTGTGCAAAATTTTTAAACGTCATTTCTGTCTGATTAAGAGCATGTCACTGAAACAAGAAGTCTATTCCCGCTGTTACTATGGAATAGTGTTTAGAGTTAATATGTGATTGCCCCAATATCTTCCTTAAGGGCCCTTGGCTTGGTCTACTCCTTAGCCCATATGTGTGCATTGCTGACATGAGTAGAACCTTGTCAAATCATGTGCTAAAACCGGCCCCATGACAGGTCTAGTTGGACCAATCTTGCTTACTCCCTTCACATTCTGTCTCATGCTTAGAGATGTGAGAAAAACAGCAATTACTCCTTTCTGTGTTCCTTTCAGAGGAAAAATGGGACAAATTCCTTTGACAAATATCACGGCCATTTATTTATGTTGGCACTCCAGCATAAAGCATTGCATAACTTCATGATTTACTCAGGAAATGGATATCTATGTAAATTTGTGGGTTTTTTTTTTTTTTTTTTGATACTTCTTCCCCTCACATTCAAAATTTAGACCTTTTATAGATGCTATTTTCTTAGGCAAATAAGTGGGCTTCTATTCATCCCTAGCATGTTGTATACATTTAGTAATGAAAATGGCCAACTTGCCACCCCAGATGGAGTTTTATCTTCTTAGAGGTTGGGTTCTTCTGCAGGAATTTTTGTATGTAGACCCTTGGGATGTATTCTTATTTACTGCTCTGACTATAGAAATAGCTTGTTGAAAACAGCTCTTCTGGCTCTGAATAGAATTTTTTTTTTGTCCAAACTCAAATTGTTTGGGGCATTGACTGTTTTGCTACTTTTCACTCTCAGCCTCACAGATTCAGCACCCTTGTGAACAATGGGAATTTAATACAAACAAACAAACAAAAGAATTGAATAAATAAAACCTCCAGAAAACTTAATTATCTAGATTTTTCCCTGAATAAAGTAATGGGAAGGTTATCTTCCCTAGATACCAGTGACTGGAAGTTGAATGAGTTGCATGTGAGCTGACATCTAACTCATAGATTAAGTGGACAATTCTTTAAAACTGTATTCCTCCATCTAGTTAATTTTTCTATTTTTTACAACAATCATTTCTAAGACAATATTTGAAATCCACATTCAAACACATCATTAGCCAACTCTTCACCCTTGGAGACCAGTGTACAAGTTATAGATTTTCAGTGTTCTTCAGGAAGAAAGCTATTTAGCTTGAGCACCTGTACTGTCATTTGGATGATTGGCAAAAGCAAAAAGATATGTACAGTTCAACAGAAAATAAAAATGAAGAATTGAGCCTCATTTCTAAAAAAGACAGAAAAACTTTAATACAGGGTTATTTCTCAGGCAGGAAAAAATCTGAGCAAGAAAAATATAAACAAAAAAGTACTTTTGAAGTGGAAGAGAAAAATTTTGTCAGAAAGGTACCAATCTATACATGCTGACCTATCAGAAACGGCCCTGAAATGATAATAAGATATTTTCAAAGCTAAACACCAAAACCAAGCATAGAAATAAGACAGGAACCTTGTAATGCATTGACACAGTGGTTTTATGGCTCTAAGGTAAACATCACTGTAACTGTCAAAAGAGAACTAAGACAAACCAGCAAGTCCTTCCCAATGCTAGAAAAAAGAATGCACAAACAAGCAAAAATATAAAATAAAAGATTGACCCAAGTGAGCTGCAAAATATGAGCAATTGTGCATTTTCATTGAGCAGCCTGAAAACTGAAAGAGTTGTGTTCGTCTTGAGAGTCCTACTGCTGAACATTGTTATGTAGCTCTTTGCCAGTGCACACACGCACACACAGACACACACACTCACACAGTGTTTTACAGGTGACCAAAATTCTTCTGTCATGTGAGCATAGATCTAAAGGTAGTCACAAAGAATACATACATAATTGTATTTTCTACTGATTTACTTGTTGCTGGAGCTAGTCAGTATTCCTTTTAAAGGAGAAATACCTTATAGGACTGGAAGTAATATCAGGGTCACGAGCGGTCACTTGCCCAATCACGGAGTTTAGAGCAGCATTTTCATGAACTTCCAGGAGGTAAGTCGGTGAAGAGAAGACAGGTGGCTCATCAGCATCCTCGACCACAATTTTAACCGTTGCCGTATCTTTAAAGGGCCCCCTGCCGCTGAAACGTGGGTCAATATGGACATTGGCTGCCTCTACCTTCAGTGTATAGGATTTTTTGGTCTCAAAGTCCAGAGGCTGTTAAGAAATGACAAAGATGAATGTTTCCCACTAATGACCACAGCAACAAGAACAAATGAGTATAATGCTGATGGATGGAAGTTATGTGCATTTAAGCCCATTTGTGAGTCTTAATGGGATCACTCTCCATTCCTCCAGATCCAAACTGTAAATTTTACAGGCATTTATTGATATCTGTTTATTATACAAGCTCAGTGAATCTAATCTCCTATTGTTTTGTTTTGTTTTGCTCATTTCACTTGGAATTCACAAAATATTCACAGTCATGAATTGTGCCATCAAAATTTCACTTCAGAGTCGTAATAAAATTTTACTACTGATGGCATGACCTGCATACTAATCAGCCAGTTAATCGAGCCTCTGCTAGTAGGAGATAAGGCAACATCGAACACAATCTTTATCTGGGAAGAATATATTATCATTTCTGCAACAGTGTGTGAAATGTAAAGGACTAGAAATAATCATTGTTTAGACCAAAGAGACATTATAAAGCATATTTTAGCACTAATCCTAACAAAGAATGTTTTCTTATTTCACTTCTAAAGCATTGCTGCTCTACTGATCATGTGGCTAAAATGAGGTTTATTATTTTTTAGGGCATTCTTAGAAGGTCTCTATTATAAGTTCTATGTCATGAATCGGGTGGGCATATAAAGAATATGTATGCGGGTATGTATCTACTTGTGTTTATATTTAGAAGAAGGAAGAGTGAGAAGAGTATAAATAGATAACCGGGTCTGGCCATCCCCCTTCCAACCACTTAAAAGCACTTCAAAATTACCTCATTGCACCATTACTGACAATATTTCTAATATATTAATACTTCATTCCTTAAAAGTCCCAGAGACTTTAGTTAGTGACCTAGGCAAATAGAGCTAGGTAAAAAAAAAAATGCAGTCTCTTTAAATAACCAGAAGCCCATCTGCATCACAATCCTTAACACTCCAATTCTGGGCAACTCGTAACATTTCAGATTTGAAGGATGCAAATCTGTCAAGGCTCAAGGAAATAGTTTGGGTTTGCATTACAATTTTTCATAAAGCAGAACTTTAAATCTGCAATGCAGATTTACAAAATAAGAAACGAATATAAACAGGCATTAGTGAATACTTTCAGAACCCTTGTGTAAGCTTAAATATATATTCTTACTTTGAAAATTGGTGTTGATTTTTATATTTGATTTCAGTTTGAATGGGACATGGCCCTTTTTGCAGTATTTTCTAGTAAACAAGGCAGACACTCACTTCCCCATCTATTCTGAAATGACCAGGCACTTGGACCCATGAATAGATGACTCAAAGTCAGCAGAGCCACAATTTGAGAACCACCCCTATTATAATAATTTTGCAATTTCAAATTCTTCACACTGTTAAGTATAAGAAATTATGTTCTGCTTAATTCTTAGTTCAACAGAAAGACAATGTACCCAAATGTCCTTAGGATTTTGTCAGATCAAAAGACAGTCTATGAATTGAATAAATATGACACCCTACACATTGTTTGCTAGAGTAAAACTCATGTGCTCCTTGGTGTCAAGATACATAGTCACACTGACAGCGTTTATGCTTCATCAGTGTTTATTAATAACAGTGAATGAAATAATAACAGTGTACAAAAATACAGCAAAGGCTAATTGCTTTAGTTTATAAAATGCATCTTATGGAAAGAAAGGATAGCAGTTAACAATAACAATAAAATGATATTAAATAAATAAAATGATATTAAAATGATATTAAGAATCATTGGCCAAGGAAAACGTGGCTCTGAGTTAGCCAATAATTCACTCAACTACAAATGTACGGTAATATTTTTCAAACATGAATTTTTAAATACTTTGCACATCTTAATCTTAAATTCAAACCAGCATCCTGGTGTGAAGGTCGTGTTGCCCAATAAGAGCGTCAAAAATAAACGCAGCCATTTTATTTGTTCAAAATGGATTTTTAACACTTATTTTGTATACAAATTTATATCTATGAAAATCCAGGTTCCCCTTGTGAATATCTCTCCAGTTGGGGATTTTAAGGAGCAGGATAATAGGAAGTAGGTCCCATGAGAGAGAGATTCAGAAAGCAAACTTAGTCATGTCAATGTAATGCTAAGACAGAAGTAAAAATCACTGGCTACCAATTGTGCAGGCCACCATCTACCTCCTATTCGTAAATAAGCAAATCTATGTAAAGATTAGTTTGCCCTACTTCACGGCAAGGCATGAAGAACAGCATTGAAGAAAATAATCATGACGAGAATAAAAGAACATTTTTCCTAGCAAACAGCTTATGCTCTTAAAATAATGAACTGTGTTCTACACATTTCTTATGAATGTAGATTACATGATAAGAAATACAAATGGAAGCTGTTTACAGAATTAGTCACATCTCCCACAAATGGCAGGAGGAGTTGCAAACTATTGTACATTATTTCTACAGATTATGGGGATGTTGGTTTCTCTAATGGTAGCCCCACGCCCAGGAGCAAGGCACTGATGAGCTTCATTTCCAGGAATGCCTTGACCTAAGACTCATGGTTTGGAGTATTGGGTGGGAGCAAAGCTGGCTCTGTCCTTTATGCTCCACAGTAGCCATGAAAACGGAATCTTTCTACCCTGTCTGTCTTTGAGTTTCCCTGAAAGCACAGCCTGCAATAAGGAATTGGGAAGCTGTAATGTGTTAGGGTTATTCCAGGGCGCAAGAACACAGAAAGGGAGGGGGATAGATGGGAAAGGATTTAAAGCCAATTGAACTTTGTCATTGCTCTGGTTAAATTGATATCTATCCCTTCTGGGAATCCTCCTAAGAAACCATAGACAATATGCCTCAGAATTGTTCCTTCAAAGAACAAGAACTATCCACAATTTTTTGTTCCCTATTGATTAAGGGTTGCATTCAAGGTATTGAATTCTCCATATAACTGGACGGCCCTTACAAATGCTGAGCAAATTCCTATGGCTTAGGGAAAAGTATTGAGGCAGAGACGAGGAGAGGAACCAATGAGTACCTGAGATGGGAGGCTAGCAGCAACCATAGTAACTATTCACTAGATCTTTAGCTGAAATCTGAGGTGGGCAGAGGGAACAAGATATGAAGCACAAAAAGCTTCAGACTCATTATCCTGTCTCACAGCTAAGGAAGATAAACCTCAACATCTCTAAGATTCTGTCAGTAAGCCCATCCAACCCTTAAAAATGTCAAAAACAAGTTTCCAAGAGAGTTTTGATGAAGAATACAATCTTTTAGCTTACCTTTCTTAGTCTTATAATACCATCCTGGGCCTGGGCATCAGAAGTGATTTCAAAGAGTGCTGTTCCATCTCCATCAATGATGTCATATGATGACTGCGCATTTTCACCAATGTCCTGATCATTGGCTTTTACCCTTCCTATTGCAGTGCCAAGAACCACATCTTCTGGTACTGAGAAGTGATACAGACCTTAGAAAAGAGGGAAACTACTAAGCATTGCACAAATTCCATTCATTCATTCATTCAACAAATAATTATTGAGCACCTCCTTTGTTATGGGCACTTTTGGAGACGCTGCCAGTACAGTGAAGAAAAATGACAGAAATATACTTTGCCCTTGTAGAATATACACACTTTTAAATGAGTCAGGGACAATAGTTCCCAGGAAGAAGTAACAATCTCTCTTTGAGACTATTCTGAGATATGGAATTTATTCAGCCTTATGTTTACCAGGTATATATTTGGAGCAGAGTTATATCAGTATATTATTGAGTCTATGTGAATGTTCTTTCCAATTTGCTGTATAATCACATTGGCTGCCTGTGGGGATATTCATTGTTGCCCAATATAAAGTATTAAGCTAATTTCAACACAGAAAGATGCAATGTGTAACACACCAAAAGTCACTTTTGAACTTACCTTGATATTTACAGACTTGTAGATCATTTTTGATAAAATCCAATTACTAAACTTCTGCTATGCCCTGCAGCAAGCTGTTCAGACACATCCAACAGTCCTCTTGTTACTAAAGTCCTCATTCATTGCTCTGATCCAAAACCCCTACCTTCAAAACTCTCTCGGCAAAATGCAATTATAGTGTATATTCCTTCTCCCATGGGGGCAAAATATGTGTTCAGTTAGTGACATTAGTCTCATTTCCTATTCAAATCCCTTTAGTGATATATTAGCATCATTGGTGTAGGAAATGCTATTGTTGCCCCACCTTAACCATAACCCCTGGCCATTGCCACTTCAGGGCACACTTGCCCTACATTCAACTGCCAACTCCTGCATTTCTTTGCCTGAGGGTTTTCTCTGACCCTCAGAACCCATTTGGCCAATGCATGTCAGGCCAGACTGCCAGGGAATAAAAGCCCTCATGGCGGCAGCCCTTAGAGACTTACAGAAATTGGTATGTAAGAGCTCAGCATCCTCCCTTCTCTGGTAGGATAATTTTGAGCTATGCTTCTTTACAGTTTTCTAGAGTTTCCCCATGGGATAAAGCTCCAGCCACTCACACTGGTAGCAGACTTGATGATGCACATTTTGTTGACTCTCTAGCTTTCCCTAATCTTAATTTCCCATTTCCCTCCTGGTGTTTCTTGGGACTACTTCCAAGATAAACTACTTACACTCAAATCTCTTCTCAGCATCTATTTCTAGGAAACCCAAACTCAGGCAACCAGAAAGTTTTAGTCTCATTGTCACAACAAAATGAATAAACATCCCATGAACTATAAACCTAAAAAGGGGGAAACAAAATCAGGAAAACATTATCTTAATTCTAGTTTGAACTCAATCACTGAGTCCCTTGGATAAACTAAGACATTTTATCCAATATAACAAGATTGGTTCAGATGATAGGTGAGAATTCTTCTAGCAAGCACACTTTGACTTGATGAAATGAAGCTAAAAATGGATAAACAAAAATGTCTCTTGGAATCATGAAATTATGGGGCTGGGGGCACAAAGATGGTTTCCAAATAGTTTTGCTGTAACATAGGCACTGAAAATTGTCATGAACACAAGTTTCCCCATTCTCTCATAATTGGTCTAATGATTCCATTTCTTTCAAATTCTATATTCAAGGTAAGGTTCTAGATGATTCTTCTAGGTATGTTTATTAACAAAATTCCAGCAAGTGGCCTCACCTATATCAGATATCTGATATCAGTCCTATAATGGAGAGCCTTGGGAGACAAAGGAAATGGGATGTTTCTGAATCTACCCCTATTTTGCTCTTTCTCCTCATTTTAATCAGTGTGACCATAGTTAATAGTTATTACCTCTAAGAAAAGGAACAATTTTGAAACTCATCTGCCACTGCTAACTTGAAACAATCATTTCCTGAGAAAGAAGATTTGTATGTTAGAGAATTATATTAACGGCATCTCAGGAAATAAGAGTATGGGAAAGGATAGGAGAAAAGGTTTTCTTCTTCTCAATAATTTTGTAAAAAAATTGTTGCATTTTTGTCAGATTTGTGAATGGCCCAATGTGAAAATTCTAAATATTCATAATGAAAATTCATCTTCCTTCTACCTTAGGATTTCTGCAGGTAAAATTTGAATGGTACCTTAACCGTGTCATTTTCATGCTCTCACACCTCTCCTTCCCCACCCCCTCCACATTCTATCTTGAAAAACTGGTTCTATTATGGCATTTCCTATCCAAGCCAATAGTACCAGAATGCACCGAATCTCTCATGTCAAAAATGTAATCCACCTTCCTCAACTCAAAATGCAATCTCTCCTTAGATTTCATAATTATGAACTCCAGAATATCTACCATATCTAAACACTTCTCTCCCCTTCCACTGTTCCCATCCTTGCTTGTTAAGGCTACCATCACCTTTTACTTGAATGACAACAAGCACCTTTTAACTGGGCTTCAATACAGAGCAGACATGGAGAAAAGGTAGATTACATTTTCCCTGATTTCTCTGGAAACAAATACAATCACTCAACATACAATTTAAAAGATTTTAATGACTGGATCTGAAGACATGATAGCAAGCCCCCAAAAGGGCCTCGCCTGCCTATCCTAACTTTCCAGCCCTTCTACCTCTTGACCTCTGTGCCCCAGCTGCCACGGCATTCTTTTCATATTCATGCAGGGCCATAACTCTTCCTTCTACAAGGCTTCTGGGGATCCTGTTTTCTTCAGCTACAATAGCCACAATCTACCCCCGCCTTCATCTTGGTCCAACTAATTCCTATTCATCCTTCATATCTCAATTTAAGAGTCATCTTGTCAGAAAAGCCTTCCCCAACAATCTTTCTATGCAAGATCACTTATATGATTGCTCAGAAGAAAATAAACTGTTTCTAGAAGAGCAAAGGAAAGTTGGTAATTAATGACTGTCTCATTGATTCATTGATGATGGCGGCCTGGAATGCTGTGGTGAGAAGGTTCCTGAGACAGAGGATGGCTTTGACAGGGAAGGTTAAAGTGAGTCATCACTAATGTCAACCCCAATCACAGGAAGGGGTGTCTGTGTTTGATGCAAGTGGGCTGTGCACTTGCCTTCCCCACCTCACATAGCAAAAAAAAAAAAAAAAAAAATGGGTTCTTTAACAGAAAAAGTGGGACTGATGATGGAGCAACATCTGAACATCATTTTCATCATTTTCCCAATTCTTCTTAATGAAAGATATTGCAGATCAGAGAAATGAGTACCCATTTTGCAATTGGACACACTGGTTGTAAATTCCCAGCACCACTGCTTACTATTACTATTCGCTTGATATTCAGAAACTTTTTTCAACAACTGTGAAATTCATAAAATGGGGATAAACTTGCACCACATAGCATTCATTGGTTACTATCAGGTTTTTTGACGCAAAAATATCAAAATAAAATATCATACTTAGGTTCTCACCCAGTGTAGGAAATTAACTTACTCTGCGCAAATTTTGGAGGATTGTCATTAACGTCGGTAAGAGTGACTGTAAGTGTTGTGGTCCCAGACAGGCCACCAGAGTGCCCACCCATATCTTTGGCTTGGATCACGACCAGATACTCCTCCTTGGCTTCTCTGTCCATGTTGGGGAGGGCAGTTTTTATAATAGCTGAGGAGGGGAAATGAGAGAATGACTTTCAGGCAGAAATCCCACAGCAATGAAAGTGTGAATCATACACACACACACACACACACGTGTACATGCACCAAGCCCCCACTCAGATCACTTTTCTTTTTTCTTTTGACATTTAACTGGTATATCTGAGATGCCAACACTGAGATTGTAGTCATGGATGTTAGCAAATAACTTACAAAAGTACATTTTATATACATTTTATAATATATAAAAAAGAACATGCAAAAAATATGCATTAGAAAGTAAACAGAATATCATAGGTTTGCCTACTGAATTAAAGTATAAATCATCTATCCAGGAAAACCCTGGAAGTGAAAAAATCCTACAATTTATCACAAACCCCAATTCCCCTACAAGAGAATAAATACACAAATAGCTTGAAGGCACTGAAGTCCATGATAAATTATTCTGAAGCTCAAAAAATGCATTAGAAATATGAAGTAAATAAATGCATTATTAGAACCAACTCAGAGGAATAAAACACCAAACAGAACTAATATAGACAATTGTCTAAATCCTAAGGTGCTGTTCAACTACATTTATATTTTAATTGTTTAGTCAAATCATCTCTATTGTAAAAATAATAAATACTTTTTGAAAATAAAAGAAAGGGAGTAAAACATAAAATCATCCCAAATAAAGTGTTAAGCTGTTAGCGTTTTTCTTCTGATATATTTTCAGTGTTTTGTATAGATTTTCTGTCCCTTAGTCTGTCTCACTAGTGAACTAATGTCTTTGTTAGCAATTCAAAATATGCTTAAATACCTTTCAAAGTTAATTTCAAAATCCTTCTTCATACTTTTCTCTACTTCCACACCTCTCTTTAGAGACAAATATTGCTAATATTTGGGTGTGCATAATTCCAAGGCTTTTATGTTTATAAGTACACAAATGTAATCATGATATAGGCATTGTTCTGGAACTTTCTTTTTTCACACAATGGGTATCTTTGAGATCCTTCCTTGTCAGTTCACAGACATCTACATCATTACTTCTAATTTATGCATAATTTTTCATTGTATGGATATACCAGAAGAAACATAAGAATTCACATATTGATGGATATTGCTGTTATTTCAGATGTTTCTTACCATTTTTAAAAATTATCAGATATCTTATTATGATGATACTATGTTTTCCTGTGTCCTGCATATTTACTTAATTCTACATCATAAGGTATCCCCCTGTATTACTAAAAGCCTATAATTAAATGTATTGACTAACCCAGATTATCTCTATTGAATGGATGAATGAGACACCTCTTACCCAAGAGAAGGACAGCTCTCCAGATGAAAGCTAATTCCCCCATCCCCACATTTCTAACCTTATAAATATTTAAATCAAATTGGTGATGACCCATTTACTTGGCCACTTCTGACACTGAAAATCCTGGAAGGAATTCAAACCCCTGAGTCATTTGAATAGCAGGCAAGGTGCAAGAATGACCAGGGAAATGGAATCCACCCAGTCAGTGAGCAGGGGCCAGAAAGGACTGGGAGCTCTTGTGCACTTTATTAGACCTTGGCTCCACTTTTATATCAGGGCTTCCCACTCAAAGAACACCCCATTGGCTAACCCTCCTTATTTGGAAACATTTTTAGTGACATAATAATACCTTTCAAGACAATTTTTTTTTCAGGAGTTGATTCTATCACAATATAACTCAATAGATTATACCTATACGGTTAAAAACAAAAGCTGAAAGAAAAAAAGACAGAAATATAGCAGCCATTCATGTTTCGAGCACTGTGAGACATTGTGGAGGGGGAAATAAACAAATAAGCAAACTGCAGTGGCAATAACGAAATCTCATCATTAGCATACTGAGAGGCCAAGATGGCTACTCTCCTATGGAGATCTATATATATATATCAGAATATCTTCATAAGAGGGTCCATTTTTCAGTAGGAAAGATTAGAAAATTGTTTTATTTCCGTGACATTTACTATGATAGAACCTGAGCTCTTGTAAAGTTTAGGAACCACTACATCCGAAAGGAATCACCAATTAAAGCCATTCTTTGGACTTTAGAATTTGGCGTGGGGATTCTAATAATCAGGGTAAAAATGAGATAATTTCCCAAGGCAGAAACTTTTTTCAGAGAAGTTGATGGGTTAAGGCTTACACATGAGACCTCTCAATTTACTTCAGTGGATAAATTCCCACAAATTCTTTCCCTAATGGCATGGGAAAATGACCTTTATGGATTGCCTTAATGAACTCTTTACTTTCTGGCTTTCTTTCGGGCTCAGCCAATACACATTACCCTAGAAGACTGTGGTAATGGAACAGGGTGAGGTTCCCCATCCCCCAAAGTTCTCAATACCTTGTAGCTAAAGGCAAAACTCTCTCTCGAGTCAAGCAGCTGCCTGGTTCCCTTGCTGATTCAGGCCTGGAACTAAAGATGGTGCTTCTGTTGCTAGCCTCAGGTCCTTCACTACCTCTTGGAGGGAACTTTTAACCTGAGACAGATCTTTGTAAATAGTCCTTTCATTAAATTTTTCTCAAATTACCCCATTCCTGCCAGAACCCTATATGCTATTTATCCAGAATGTTATGCTTAACACAGACATACACACTTCAAAACTATTTCAGTGTAATAACTCGTGGTGGTCCAAAGGACATTTTGAAAAGGCAGGACAAGTAATTGTATCCTTTTCTGTAAAATGAGAATAATGATGATTTAGGTACATGAGATGCTCAAGATAACGGAAAACTGCACATCTGGGAGTCTTCCCAATTCTTATTTACTACAACATTGGGAATAGGTTCCCTGAATTCTAAAGCAAGCAGGGAGTCTCCCCAAGGTTTCTTTAGGGTGTGTATCATACTTAATTGGCTTCCATGCAAACTGTACAATGAACAGATCTTGTTTTGCCTATTGTCATTGTCTCCAACCTCAACCTCACAACCAGTAGCATCTCATTAGAAAATCCAAAACAGAATTTCTGGACATTTTTTTTGCTACCTTATGGCTGCAAAGGTATGATAGAAGAAGCCATGTCAAGAATTCACCAGCACTCTGAAGGTACAGTTTCTCTTTCAGTTCATTGTATTTATAGCAATTTCCCTTGACCTTCCTGTTTTTTTCTTTGTGTTGGGGTATATCTATATAGGTTACTTACTTTTGTCATTCCTATTGAAAAAGCAGATCATCTCACTTGCATATGGTATTGATAAACTCTTAAAATAGAAACTTAAAACTGCCTTGAGAGTTCCTTCTCCTTTTCCATCTTTCCCCCTGAAATATTTGTATTTGTCTGCAGATTCTGCCAAGCATCAGTAGCTTTAGCTTATTTGGTAGACCAGAGAGAGAATTTCCTTATTTTTAAATCATTGTTTGGTATTAAATACCACCTAACACAGAGCAGACGATGTAATAATTAGAACAGGCTACTTTCCCTCTCTGACTTGAGAAATCAGAAATTTGGACCTTTGAAAACAGAAGAGTGCCTGAAATCCTCAATTAAATGGCATTTTTATCCATTTTCAAATTTGAGTTTAGAAAGGCAGACATGAGATTTCTGCTTCATTTTTTTTTCCTAAATAAACTAACTTAAAACATTTTTGATGGCACTAATTTTAAATAGTTCTCCATTGCCCAAGACATGAATAGCATCCCTCTGTTTTCACATTACTGATCAAGCACAGTGGTATCCAAGTCTCCCTTGTGCCTGCAGTTACTCATTCTCAATGTACAGCAATGTGTTCAGAAGTTTAACTCTTATGTTTCAACTTCTGTTATACCAACTTGGTGACAAATTAGAGTTTTCAATTTTATGACAAGCAGTATGATAAAATACTTTATTCTGGGAACAGTTAGTAAGATTCCTTGATATTGGTATTTGAAGGATAAACTAACAACGAAGAAAATCAACTTGGATAATTTTTTCAACCATGGAAATTCCAGGATAGGATTTGGAGTTGATACAATTAAAGTTAGCTTTTTATTCCTTTTGTCTCTGACTTTTGAAAACTTCCAACTCCATATTGATTCTAAGGACAAGACTTAGACTCCTTAACTTGCTAGCTCTGGAGAAGTCATAGCACATCCCTGGAACAAGCTTTTTCCTTGAAATTGAGGGCCTCTAACATTTTGTTAAGCTGAGAAGAAAAAAGCTACCATTGGTGTTCAGGAGGATAAGCCTGCCCTGCTGAATTCTCAATAACATTAAACACAGAGTAGAACCAAAAGAAGGAAAATAAACATTTACATTTTAGAAGCTTCCCTGGAACTCCATTTTGAAACTCCAGTCTAATCAGAAAATCCAATTAATGGGAACAATCTCTTCCTCATGAATTTAATTCAATAGAGATTTAAAAACCTAACACTGAGGAGGGATGGTGGGAAGGTAAGGGATTGGAAATGAACTTTGGTAGGATTGAGAAGGGAAAATGGGATCTTTTTGCTCTGAAACAGGCATTCATTACTCTGTTTTTAATAGATTCGTGTGCTTGATTTTCCTGTGTTTAAAAGACATCTTTTTATCTTAACTTTATACAGTCAAATGGAGATTTCCCTGGTGCAGAAGTTTAAGAATTTAAATCCTAGACTGTCCTAACGTCTTCCTAATGTTAAACAGCTGTTCCTTATGTCTCATCATCCAGGGAGAACTTCTGATTAGAATCTAGTTTCCGTCATCTTAAAAATTTTTAAATTGGAGTGTTTTTTCTTCCCATTGTCTTTGGTGTTATCATTTGAGAAGCATTTTGTATCCATCATGAAGACTTCTTTTTATAATTTTTGTGATATCACCAGATTGAGAGGTTCCACAAGAAAGGCAAGGAGATGCTGATTAATTCTTTTGTCATTTTGAAGGCTGATTACTGTAATTCACTCTTTGCAGGTCTCCCAGATTGTGCTGTTCAAAGATTGCAGTTGAGATAAAATGCTGTGCTATACTCCCCCTTTAAATAAGACTTGTTTAGCACATTATTCCTTTTATGAAACCACTACCTTTGTTATCCCCAGAAACCCTTGCCAATTCAATGTGCAATTATCATCTTACTATTAGTGAAAAGTTGTGAGGTTAAATGGTGCAAATTCACCAAGGACAATTTTTTTTTGTTATTTTTGTTTTTGTTTTTTGGGGGGGCATATGCTGCACCCCTACCTTCAGCTCTGTGATTTGCACTGCATGCTACCAGTTATGGGGGTGAGGAACATACAACGAATTGGGGATTCTTTCACACGTCAGCCTTACTGGTGAATAATAGCTTTACACCCATGCCAAAGCTGCAGATAAACATTACAGAGCAGAAAGTGCAAACCTTAGACAAAAACTTTAGTTCAGCATCCATAGTGCTCAAGGAAAACTGTATTTCCCTTTCTTTGTGATAAGTAACTTATGAACAAGAGAGACAAAAAGACAGATAGATAGATAGATAGATAGATAGATAGATAGATAGATAGATAGATAGACAGATGATACACAGAATGGCGAGAAGTTTGAGAAACTATACTTCTCAACATTTCTAGTGCCTTCGTAAAATATAACAACATAATTGGAAACAAATTAGTCAAATTGGTCAAAAGATTGTTATTGTTCCAATATTTTAAAAACTAAGAACTTAATCTAAGGTGATCATAAATTATGTTTTCTCCTGATTCCTCATATTTTTAAGTTTAGATGTTCACATTTTTGTATGATATTTTACAATAGGAAAACAATTTAAATATGCAACTAAAGAGAACATTAAATTAATGTTTAAAGTTATGTAGATCAAAGGCATAAAATAGAGAGCAGGAATTAAATTTGTGGTTATAAATATTCTGTAGCAACATAAAAATTCCTATAAGGATTTTTAAATTTTGCTTTAAAAATAATGCCTGCCATGATTATGTTATAATGTGCATATTAAAATTTGGAAGGGAATACATAATGATGACTTGATATGTTTATGTGGAGGAACTGGAAGTGTTCCACTCCCCATATTTCCCAGCAGTCTATAATGGAAAGCAGAATTCTGTATCTGTTATTAAATGGGCTTTGGATTTAGATAGATGAGAACTTATTTTGGTAGGTGTATTATTACCAGCTACGTGCATTTGGGCAGGTCACTGAAATGCTTTGAGGCTCACTGATCTCAGGTGAAAACTGTTACTAATTGCCAAACAAGAGTTTAAGGTTGGTATTGTTACATAATAGGTAAAAAGCCAAGCACTTTATAGTTTTGCAGAGGGGTGTAGCTCAGTGGTTGAGTGCCTGCTTTGCATATATGAGGTCCTGGGTTCAATGCTCAGTACCTCCTTTAAAAAAACAAAACAAAACGAAAAAACAAACAGTGCTTTATACATTAAATATATGTGTATATGTAGTAACACATATATTAAATATATATGTAAAATAAAATTTAGCTATTGAGTAGTAATAGAGTGAACTCATGCTAAATTCTTAATTTGAAACAAAAGTTATACTCAGTGATACTACATTATAAAAACATTCCTCATTCCCTCCAAAATGGCAATGACTCCACAATGATTTCTAGGTAACAATCAGATTTTGGCATCACATCCTAATTTACATGATTTGTCCAGTGCTCTACACAACATATTCATTTGATTCCCCAGATACTTATCTTTCTTCAGAACTAACACATATTTAGTGCCTTCTTTGTGTGAATGATGCAGCTTAAACCACCCTTCCTTTTACTCAAACTCTTGAGTTTCCATCTACCCTTAATCCTTCCCAGGTAGAACTAATTAATCTCTTCCCTCTGATGTCATGCACCTCTGCTAATAACTTCCCCAGAGCCTTTACTTTTATGATTCTTCTCCATTTCACCACCTACCTCCCCTACTATTTGAACCTGTCCTAACTGTAAACTACTGTGGACAGGAACCAGCTCTAGTTCATCTTTGTATGCCCAGAATCCAACACAGCCCCTGGCATATAATTGGTATTTTAAAATGTAGGAGGAAATAAAACAATATGAAGGTAAGAGGTAGTGAATAAGGAGGGAGAAAGAGAGACAGGAAAAAAATGGTAACTGGAGCTTTTTAAATTATTTTTGGTGCCCCAACACTGGCATGTACAGGAATTTATGTGATAAATAATTGCCATGCCCCTGGGGACTAGAGACCTTTAGATACATTTACAAGATCTCAGTGCCATTATCAGTGGAAGGGTCAGGATTTGAACCATCTTACTGATTTCAAGACTCAAAGGAGGCCCAAAGGCTATTCTATACCAGTCCAAGCATCACACAAAAGCCATGCTGGTTTACCAGAAGAAGGGCATAATACTTCACTGAATGCCAATGAGGCAAATATGCTTTGTAGTCTAAAGAACCTAGGGGTTCTCATTGTTTCTCTAGAAATTTACACTTCATAATTGACATTTGAGTTATTAATTAAATGCCTTAGTATAAATTTGTGGTGCAGTAGTCTACATATCAGATATTCTCAGGAGTACTCAAAAAAAGGATGATGCTGACAGGCTATGTGCCCTAGTAACATTTCATGAATTTAATTACTTGGGGTGAATTCATGAAAAAACAATTGGTTTAAATACATGATTTATCAAAGACTGATGGTCTAATCTTTCTTGTTATTTCTGAAGTCTCATGGTTACTTATTTCTCTTAGCATATGTATGTATGTAACCCCCTTTTCCTACAATAATTGATAGGAAATCTAAGTTAATTTTCTGGAGTTGAAAACGTATAATCATGAATATTAGGTATTAGAAGTGTGGTCCAGCAATGAGAAAGTTCTTGGGCAATACTGTACATACTGTGACTGATAAACAATCCAAATCTGGCTTCTACAATCTTACTTATGAAATATATGTAAAATGTATTTTCCTTTTATAAAATAAAAAAAAAAAAACCAGAATGATTAATAAAACAGTTGTCAAACAATCTCCTCCTATGTTATCATGGCATCTTAAACTGAGCTCATTTGACAGACATGACTTCTTTTATATTGTTTATATATATATATATATCAATCTTGGCATATCCTGCCTCATTTGTTTTTGAAAACTGTTGTTAGAGAACAGCAGGCATGAAAGGTTTAAATCAGTCCACTGAGGAACATCCAAGTAGCTCAACATGTTCAAATCATTTTCTTGTGTGAATTTCTTATTTTATAATGCAGTATGTTGTTAATTAAATAGCTGTAAGTCTATAATTGCTCACTATATGTATCAGAGTCAAGTCTATATCCATATCCATATGCAGTATCATATGGAATCCTTATAAAACTAATTAATAATGATATCTCCTCCACACACAGTTTACATGCAATGTGCATAGTGACTTTATTGTATGAACTGTCACATCCATAGCTCCTGGATTCCAGTTAAATAATTCTGCATAGACCACTGTTTTCAGTATTAACACATGGCTAGCCAATACCTGATATGATTTAACATTGTCAATTTTGAGTTACATTGAAATCTTTGCAATTATTTCTATTCAGAATTAAGGTGAAATTTCTTTTCCCCTAAATGAAAACACTTCCAAGGATGGGACTCCTCAATCAAGTGGAATTATTCCTGTGAAGAGCATGATGGCACTATTCTTCCCTTAAGCCATAATTCCAATAACTAATTATACTTATAATAAGTATGGGTGGTTTACAAAAGCAAAGTGAAAATCACTTAAAAATTGGATGTTTTCTTCTAGCAATTCAGAACTTAAGCAGGTAAGAATGGCAGGGTTGGAGAGCAAATGGAGCACGGCCCTGGAGTTGTTCACTAAGAAATGGAGCCAGGACTGAAACCCAAGTCTATCTAAGTCAAGAAATTATTTTCAACTCTTAGAACCTCAGTCTCTTCATTTTTAAAATGGAGGTAATAAAATGGAGATATTTAAGTCTCTATATGAAATAGCACCTATAATATTTCAGAGCATATTAGATACTCAAAACAAATTTTAATTGAATTTATATTATCCCCAAAGATTTATGGTCCTGATTCACCTATGCCTCAGAAGAACTTTCTGGGCACAGCTCTCTACCAGACATAGTTCATATTGACCACAACCCACTAATATGACAAGGAGAGCATGTTTTAAGATCCCAGAGTTTGATATCAGACAGTGGGTTTGATTTCTGGCCCTTCCACTTGCAAGTGTTGTAAGTAACCTGGGTAATTTTCTCAATGACTCTGAGCTCCTGTTTTCTATTACCAGGAGATAGTGCATAGCCTATAGTTTTCTTTTTAAAAAGATGATTATTAAAGAGATAATGCATGTAAAATATTTAGCCAATAATAAAATTTTAACTAGCTGTTCAATGTTACTATTACTACTTCATTAACTCTGGATGATTATAAAGATCATAAATCTCACAATAAAAAGAATAATACTCCATACCTTATTGATTCTCCTTTTTGCTGGGAACTACACAGACAGCAGCATATCACAGTGCCTGGCAGAGTATATGTTCAACTGCATAGTTAGTATAATTATTATTAACTCATCTCTACTCTTCTCAACCATCCAGCCTTCCAGTTAGGTAGCTATTACGGTTCCCATTAAAGGATGAAAAAAGATGTGCTTTCATGATCTTGGCTTATTTATTCATATTCTGTGAGTTCTAACATTGTTGAGATAGTAATAGCCAATTACACCCATTTGTCTCTCCTCCACTTTGGAGGTAGTTTATTCACACTAACTACTAACTTCAAAGTATTCCTGCATGGGTGTAGGAGGGGAAGGGTTGCCTGTGCCTTTCAAATTATATCCATTGTTCTTCCTTTTATAGCTATCTTTAGTCCAGAGGAACTAAACCAACTCAGCTAAACCAACTCAGTGACTTTTCTCAGGGAATTTCCAGTGATCTACCGACCAAGGTTTGAAGAATTTATAAAATGTAGAGAACAATTAATACACTGATAAAAGATTGATTTTGGTAATAACATTCCTCAAATTAACCAAATCCTCAACCTCAAGATTTCTGGAGACATTTTTGGGCCATTGCATATCTGTCAACAAATGATTGCTGCATTATTACATTTTTTCTTTCTTTTTTCTCACTTTACTTTTTTAATAGGGGGGAGCTCGAATGTAGTCCCCCACTACCACAAATTATGCAGTCAAGTTTCCCATATTTGGGAAAATCGCAGGAGTCAGCACATCCGGAGTGCAATGGATAACCTAGACCTGGGAAAACCACCCTTTGTGATCAGGGTATCTCCCCTGCCAGGTAAGTATGTATTATTATATTTTAATTGTAAAAACAGTAGAGAGTGGGTAGTGGTTATTGCATTACACAGAGCTATTGGAATCAGGGCAACCAAGCTCCACACTTCATCAGCTTTTGGGGCTCCAGCCTTTTCAAGTGTAAACAGGGAGAGTGATATTTAACTTCCAGAGAAAATAAGACAGATGTGTACATACTGCATTCATTACCAGTGGTTCTCTACATGGTAACCTTTTAACCTAGAATCAGCCCATGCCATTTGTAGATGTGGCAAATCCAGGTATGATTATGTTTATGGTAGAGAGGTAAGCATTGGGGAATGGTACTATATCCCTCCAGGACAGAGATAATTAGATTTGTATAAACAAGAAGCAGCGTCTGACCTTCCTAGGGGGCAGCCTGGAGGCAAAACCAGTTAGAATGGAAAGTGAAGTAAATATTCTCATTAGTAAAAAGTTATCATACAGAGGGTTAGTATAAGGAGATTTTTATGGTTCTATTGCTCCTTAGCGACAGTTGTCAAAATACATCACAGCTGTGTTTCTTCAAATATATTATGCAGCTTATGCTTTTTATTACCAATATTAAAAATTTTAAAACTCTAGAGCAAATAAGTACAGCTTCCTTTTCTTTCTCATTTTTTTTTTGCCTTAAATATATATGACTTCCCCTTCTCTTTCTCTTCCTGATTCTTACCACCTTCTTCCCTTATTCCAATCCCTTCTCCCTTTCCTGTTCTATGTATTATTTTGGTGCCCATGTTCCAATTAATCTAAATGAAGATACATATTAGGGGGGTAAATATTTGGTATGTGAATGCATGAATGAATAAGTATTGAAGTTCAGGTTTCTCTATATCTCTACTTCCTTCAATTCAAATCAATAGACACTCACTAATTATCACCCATTTGCCAGGCATTGCACTTGCTGGGGCTTTGAAGGAGAGCCTACAGTGAGATTTGCTGCAGAAGACGCCCACAATAGATGGAAAACTGGTTCCTTCAAACTCGTAGTTGCCCAAGAATCTTAGGTTTATCTGTTTTTGTGCTACTCACAATACAAAGAATGTAAGCCACTCATACGTGAGGAACTTGCAGTCACTACTTGCACATGTCGTTTCATTTCAGTGTAGTGGTGAATGAAATATCATCTATAAAATCAACATCTGTATGTGTTTATACATGCATGAGAGCAACATATTTAAGAGACTTTGTGACTCTTAAGAGCAAGTCACTTTATCTCTATGATCCTCTCTTTTTTTTTCATTTGTAAAAACAGACTTTTGACCTAGCCATCCACTTCTTGGTATATACCCAAAAGAACAGAAAGCAAGGATTCAAAGAAATTTGTACACGAATGTTTATAGCAGCATTATTTACAATAGTGCAAAGGTGGAAGAAACCCAAGTGTCCATCAACAAATGACTAAACAAAATGCGATAAATATATGCAATGAAACATTATCCAGCCATAAAAAGAATGAGGTTCTGAAACATGCTACAACATGGGTGAACCATGAAGACATCATATTGCATGAAATAAGCCAGACACCAAAAGTCAGATACTATACAATTTCACATATATGAAATACCTAGAATGAGCAAATTCACAGAGATAGATAGTATATTATAGGTTACCAGGGACTGGGGGGAGGAGAGTGAGGGGATGAAGGAATTACTGCTTATTGAGTGCACAGTTTCTGTTCGAGATGATGAAAATTTGGGGTAATGGATGTTAGTGATTGCAGTACAATATTGCAAAAGTAATTAATACCACTTAATTATATTACACTTGATAGTGGTTATAATGGGAAATTTTTAATTGTATATATTACCACAATAAAATGTTAAAAAAAAAATATAAAGATAGAGATTAAAAAAGGAACAAAAGAAACAACGAAAAAAACAAAGAAAGATATACATATGGCACATATGGCAAAATCTTAAATATGGTGGATCTGGGTGTGAGTTTTGTATTATTTTTGCAACTGGACTCTAAGTTTGAAAGTATTTCAAATAAAAAAGTTTGTTTTTTTAAATCAGCTTTATATCTCTTCTTAAATGTCGATTAATTAGTGTGACTTCTCTGACCACCCTGTACAAAATAATAAGCACCATCCACAGGCTTCCTCTCTCCCTTTACCTAGCTTTGTTTTTTCTCCCTAGCTTTCAGCAGCAGCTATCAAAGCCCAGCCTACATGGATTCTAGTGAGAGCAGACAAACAATAAACATATCAACTTTTTATGCTTATTGATATTTTCCTAGCCCCTAGAACAGTGCCTGATAATAGTAGTCTTCCAATAAATATTAATAGCTTTCCAATGAGTCAATGCATGAATGAATATATATTTTCTTCTGTGGCCCTGTAAAGATTACATTCTATATAAAAATAAACATATACAAATATTGGCTGCCTGAGGCCTCTTCTGAAGATGCATGTGGGGTTAGAGTTGAGTTTTCCCCACCTCTCCACCTCAAAGGTGGAAAACTATGGTTAAAGAACGCTCAAGAGCCCAAGCAGTACTGCACTATTTAACAGGGAGATGTGTGGCATAATTAATTTATGCCTGGGAAACATTCTGAATACCTTAGGATCAAATTACTGTTGTGCTTATTCTCACTCTTACATCAATATTTGCACATGTAAAAACTCAGCACCTTGACATTTATCGAAATGGCTGCATGGAAAAATGAGGCAAATTGACTCAGAAGCAGGTGTTGGCAGCTGGCGCTGAGGAAGTCAGTCCTTTGTCAACACAACAACGGCAAGTGCTGCTGCAATTAAGCAGAATCCACGACCTGGGTCAGGTGGGGGGACAGCTCAGAAACACTACTTCCCATTCAGCTGCCCGTGGGTCTGAACACACAGCCTGGGGCCCCCAGGTCCTTCACTCTATGGCTGCTCCACCAAGATAACAAGGGTGGTTTTTGTTCTGTGTATTAAATGTGATCAGACCTCTATTTTCCATTCAAATTCATTTTCAAGCCAACAACCTATGTTATCAACAACTTCCAGTTCTGTTGTGCCCAAATATCGAGAGGTGCAGAATCCAAGGAGGTGATATTTGGATTAATGCCCTTCACTGAAAATTCTAGCTTTGGCAGGTGGTAGAACTCACATAGTTGAGTGGAAAACATGTGCTGGCAAATCTGAATATGATATCTACATTTAAACTTCCTAAGGGCTCTGAAAAGTAACTGTGATCATTCACCCTTAAGTTCTAAAGAAACAGGGTCTTGGGGATATGAAGTATCTTAGTCCAGGGCATGCAACTAGGGTATGTTGGACTTCAAAGCCCACATTCAGGGCATCACACCATGTTGGCTTCCCTGGAATTCTAGAACATTTTGTCACTGCTTTGAGTCCTCCTTGCTCTCTGAAACAGTGACCACTCAGACGATTATCTCTGTTAAAAACAAATGTTTATGTAACATAGAGCTTTTATTTGCTTTTTGTTTCCTTTCAGTATATTGTTTCAGTTACTTTAGATGACAGTATTCAATAACTATTTTACAGAGTGTAGGAGGCATATTACTTTAGAGTTCATATGAAATGTAAATAAGACAAATACAGTTTTTAAATGTGGATTTCCGCATGTCTCTTTTCAAATGTGATAGAAAGTGATGTCATTTCAGAATAAATTCCATTATGACAATTCTAGTTTTTCATTACTGCAATTTGATATACTTGGTGGATTGAAAATCTAGCGGTGGGAACATGGTATATATTTACTTCTAACTATCACAGAAAATTACAGAAATGTATGCACAGTGAAAAAAAGCACACAGCAGTATCATATTCATAAACTCTTTCTCATTATCCAATCATTATTAACACTTGTCCAGTTACCTCAGAAGGGAAAGACTTTAAGAGCATGACTTTGTTAAGTTAGTAGAACATGGTTGTATGAGATTGAGCCATATCTAGATTCAGATGACGTCACTGAGGTCCTAGAGAGAGGGAGCAATTTAATCCTACAACCCCTGCTTCTTTCCTTGACCCCATTTTGCAAAGAGGACCAGTGATGTACAATCCCTGTTCTTTTAATTATTCAGTGCTTTTTCAACTTTATTGTCCAAGGTCTGGTATGTAGCAAGTTTGTTCTATTATTACTTTTTTTATCTGTAATAGGTAATTTATACTCTGCTGAAAATGAAAGCAATGTTTCATGGTATAAACCTAGCCATTATTATTATTTTCATTTATAGCTCATGAATGTTTTTGTTATTAAATAGCACAATTAGGCAATCTCAGCTCCTGTTTTTTAGAAATGCACAGGTGTCAGCAGAAAGGGGCTTCTAAGATAGATAGTACCACAGCAAAAATATTAAAGTTAATGGGATAGAAAGTAAAGTTCCAGTAGTACTCTGTCACGCACAATAAAACTTTACCACACATGGAAACTACTTTTAAAGAAATTCTCCAGATATTAAAAAAAAAAAAAATCTATCTAATTATGGAAATGCTTACACTTACTAACCAGTTCAACTCTGTTAATCTTATGGACACTAATTTACTGAATTTCACATTTCAGAACCTTATGGTCATATGAAATAGCCCAGCTCATATTAATTTTTAAAAATCACATTTAAGACTTTGAACGGCAATCTATGCAGAAATGCAAACTGAAAAGTGACTCTAGTATAATCCTCAAATCCATGCTTTAAGTTTTTTTTTTTTCTTTATGTACATGGCCACATGCTCCTTAGTTCCAGCTCATGAGAACTCAGAGACAGTGTCTTTGTCACTTCTGCTTAACATAATACCAGCCACATAGGAAATTACATAACCCGTTTATTCTACAAATATTTATTGAACAGGTATTTGTAGAAAAATCTGTTTATTTCCATAATATATCCACATCATTGTCTAACTGTAAGTTAAAAACCTACAGACTGCTATATATACTAAAAATTTCTTTAAATCAGGGTTTTGCTTCAAGTGGAAAATTCCACATGTTTTTGAGACATGAAGGACTGATTTCCTTGAGACTGATTGATTATTCTTTGCAAGTAGCTCCATTTTGGACATTCCTCCCCAATGTTCTTGAATCATCCATACCCAGATGTATCTAAACCAACTATTCTGATTATACAAGACATTTCTCTTATTTTTGCTACTTTTCTTTCCTGAGCTCCAACCTTATCTTTTATATAATTATAATAAAAATGATGATAACAATAATAACAAAAATAATATATCAATTATCTTAGGTCCTTACATATTCCCTTCATACTTTGGACAATAAACAAGAAAATACCCAATTGATACAAGTATAACACAATTATTAATGACAATATCTCTTCAGTTTTCTGAAAGTTCCATGAAGCCAGGGCTGTGACTACCCTTACATTATTTTGTCTCTGTTAGTTAGGTGCTCACTAAATATCTATCTAATTAATTAAAATGAACATTGATCTAAATGAGGTCATTACAATATTTATAGACCCTTGCCTCCTTCTATTTTTTCAGGACACATTGGTTTTGTACTACCCCTACCCCCCTTCCCCTCTCCATTTTCATTAGGAGCCTCATGCAGAAAAATTTGAAATCTGACAGACATGGTCAGGAAACACAGGAAACACAGGCAGACATGGCTGAATAGCTTCCAGAAGCTAAGTTGCCCTTAGTATATATTTCCTTACATGCAAAGTGAGGACATAGAAGCCACTTTACCGGTTTACTGAGAAAACTATAAGAAATATCACAAAGTAGGTGATCAAAAGATGTTAGTTTCTTTCTCCTTGTTTTCCAAGCAGAATATAGTAAATTCAGATGGCCAGAGATTTGTGGCACTGCTATATGAGAAGTCATTGCTTCTGGAAAGAGAGGCACAAACGATCTGGAGAGGATGCACTCGTATCGTGGGCTTTTCTTTCATGGCACTATGGATACTGCCTCGTGTTCCTGGTCTGCGAGCAGCAATGTCATCACTGGTGTCCACATAATCAGATGCTGGCATATTTTGAATATGACAAGAAAATCTAAAGATATCATCCAAGCTTTTAGGAAGTATCCATTTTGAAACCCAGAATTCTCTGGTATCTGAAATTGACAGCACCTAAATCCTTCTGAAATCCGTTTTCTAACCATGTCCAATATTGATTTACCCTGTATGTTTTTTGGTTCATTTATAGTGTAACTATAACTTGTTAGGCATAGTGCTAGACCCTAGGCTACAGGATGAGGAGAACGAGATAGGATTCCTGACCTCATGGTACCAACTCTTTTTTTAGGTATTTTTCAAAAAGAAAGACATTATTTCTCAAAAAGAAAGAAATTTGTATACTCCTTCTTCTTCCAGGCTCCTAGTAGACTCCTATTCATGGAGCAGAGCCCACCTCAGATATCACCTGTGGCTTAGAGGAGAGTAATCTCTTGTGTTAATTAGCTCCCTTTTCTGAGCAGCCAATAATAATGTATGTGTATCCATTTTTGCACCTCATATGTTATATTACATGCTTTCTTTATCATTCGGTTTTCCAAACTAGAATGTTAGAGACTCCTTCTCTTTGGTAATTTGACTTGAAGTCACTTTTGCCACAAAATTTTGTGCACCAGTATATAATCAATACAGTCTTAAGTGATGTTATACAGTGTTAAGCCATGTGGTTGGAAAGGGGCAAGGAACAACAACAATAAAACCTGCTACATTTATATAGAGAGCAAAAGGTTACTTGTTACAGTATATTTAATCAGCTGTATATAGGGGACTGTCACAAATTTAGGCCTTTGAGTTTAGGTTAATCTTTAATTTTCTAAGATAAACTATATTTTTCTATAAAATCAATGAAAATGAATCTTTGACCTTCTTGACCACATCACTTTGAACTAGTCCAAATGAAATACAGAACCATATTTCAAAGGAGGAAAAGA
This sequence comes from Tolypeutes matacus, assembly GCA_026826555.1. Taxonomy (NCBI): domain Eukaryota; kingdom Metazoa; phylum Chordata; class Mammalia; order Cingulata; family Chlamyphoridae; genus Tolypeutes; species Tolypeutes matacus. The sequence goes on along the minus strand of JAKSZT010034297.1, from coordinate 1,831,949 downwards.
GCAGGGCTTTATAAATAGAAATTGCAATTTAATTCTCCAGAGACACGGTCCATGGTAAACTGAGAAAATCCTTAACCTTAACTCATCTGCTCTTCAGGTTGGATGTGTGTCATCAGAGAATCAGTATTTTCTTTTGCTTCCACCTAAACTCTTCCCAAGTGTTACATTTTAAGATGTCTATTTGTTTCATAGAGTTTCTGTTTACCATGCACATTCAAAGACCTTGTTTTCTTCAAGAATATAGCACAATCCTGTATCCCTTTGACTCTAGCACAGCATTGGACAGCTTGCTCTGAACTTAAGAGTGGTTTGTTCAAAGATGTAGGTAACAGGACAGATATACTCCTTTAAGCTTACACAAGGATATTTGTCTATTCTATATGCTGAATACATGGGGTGTGTGTGTGTGTGTGTGCGGGTGTGATATTTTAATAATCATAAAACAATTTATCTGACCACATTTATTCAACCTACTTTACCTCCCCCAAGAGATACCATGCAGGTAATGCAATGATTGTAAGCACAGTGTTTGCAAACAGTGTGTGCAACAGTGAGTGTGTTATATTCACTGTAAAATGAGGCTTTAATCACTAGCAAAATGGGAAGAATGGCATTTGTTGGTGATATATATTTCTATAACTGTTGAGCAGGTACCTATTAGAAATTTAAGAACTTTATTTTTGTCATCACCATCATTTTCATCAACATCATAATTTTATTTTCACTTATTTGAAGCAACAGAGTGATTTTTGTTTTTTATTTAAGGAGATCCCAGGGAATGAACCCAGGACCTTGTACATGGGAAGCAGATGCTTAACCACTGAGCTGCATCCGGTCCCCAATGAGAGTTGCTTTTTTTTTTTTATGTTTATTTTTGTTTGTTTTTAGGAGGTACCAGGGAATGAAGCAGGACCTTATACATGGGAAGCAGGCACTCAACCACTTGAACTACATCCATTCCCCCCAAGTTAATTTTGAATTTATGCAAGGGTAGAATTAAATCATCATTGAGACTCTCATCACTCACTCATTAGTACATCCATCCATACATTCATTCTACCAATATTTGTTGTGAGCTATATACATATAGCATTTATTTGCTTGACTGTAAGATTTAACCTCAAGGAGCCTCACGATCCTCGTTTTTAATAAGAGATTTAAAAATAACTTATAGAATGGGGATTAAATGAAAGTAAATACAAAGCTATTGGCACATAGTTCGTTGCTGCCTACAATTTTTATTTAGTCTCCACTTGTGGTTCTTCTACCTGAAATATAAAGAAAGTAAGAAAACAACTGTATTTTTCTGTTACTCTGGCCTCCAGCAACCTTAGAGGAATCTCCATATATAACAGAAGTAGCCAGCTCTTCCCCTTCCACACCACTGACCACCCACTTCATGGGAGGGTGGGGCCAGGGGAAAGGGGAAGTCTGTGATTCTTTAAAGTGAGTCAGCTGTGTGGTAGATAGAACTTCCTCAGCTGTTGCTTAGCACAAGGAATGGAAAGAAGTTCTGGGTTCCCTATGATGTAACACCTACAGGCAATTGGTCAGGCCATCTTTTCTCCTCTCCATACATATACTGTCTTAGTCAAACTTTCAACTGTAAATCCCTTAGTAGAGATGGGTGCCTTAAATTTCACATGGTTGAAATGTGTTTCTAATACCATTAATGCCAACACTTTGGGTTGTCCTAAGTGGAAAAGTCATATTAAAAATAATCCAGGGGAGCGGATGTAGCTCAAGTGGTTGAGTGCCTGCTTCCCATAGATGAGGTTCCAAGTTCAATTTCCGATACCTCCCCAAAGCAAAACCAACCAACCAAACAAACAAGCAAAAAAAAAAAACAACTCTCATTGGGTAGCAAATGTAGCTCAGTGATTGAGTGCCTGCTTCCCATGAATGAGGTCCTGGGTTCAATCCCTGGTACTTCCTTAAAAAAAATTCCATTAAGTTTCCATTCAATAAAAATACAAATAGCAATATTAATCATTTTAAATATATCTTATTTTAAAGAATACCACATTGAAGATATTCTTAATTTGTCAAGATCAAAAGCAGAAATGTAGCATATGTTTTTTCCCCCAATATTATGTACTGATGAGACAGCAATAGCATAATCATTTTTAAAATTTGGATACTTAGTCCTAGAGAACTGAAGCGACTCATCCAAAGTAAAATAGCAAATTAATAGAAGAGCTTGACCTTCCAAATTCTAGTTCATGTTTATTTTTATGTAGAAAAATCTCTGTAAGTAAAATATTCTGATATCATCAAGAAGTAGAAACTATTTTCTCAATATCACACTGCTCTCCAATATTTTTTTCCTAAACACATAGCCCTTTGATTTCTTCTTGATGTAAAAATCTATATTTAATAGTCTCCCACCCCCATACCTTTCATTTGTTTAATAGCCACCAGTTTTTCAGGACACATGCTTGGGTGTCACTACCGCCAAAAGCTTCTGGTTTTTTTCCGTAGAGACTTGCTTAACCGATGCCTCTCCATCTTCATATCATAAACTGTGGGACATGGGCTATTATCCTGTCATTTAGATTTTCCATATATATCTACTTTCAAGGATTTATCTTACACAACATTGCCCCCTTAGAACCTAGAATGGGACTTATTATAGTGTAAATGTTCACTAAATATCATTTAATGTAAAATATGAAAACATTCCCACCCATCAATGTATACTCTAACATTGTTGTCTCTCTGATTTTATCTGAAAATTTTTTCTTGAAGTTCTGTATTAAAATAATAGAGCAGTTCCCTTGCAGTGGACATGGTAATGTGCACAACCCTGATTTGAAGGAGACCCTGTGTGTTTGCTATTTATTACTTTAGTCAGAAAGCATAAAAATGACTCAATTGCTTGAAGGCATTCCATAAAGACCCCACATGTTATCTTGATTTTTCTAAAAGAGAACCATTCAACGACTTTTTTCCCCAACAAGTATTTTCTTCCTTAGCTCATTTTCACAGGTTCTACTGAGACAAATGTTATTTGTACCAATGAAGAAAGATGGTCTTAGCTTAAAAAAAAAAAAAAAAAAAGGTCCGTGAATTAAGTTGGTTTATTTTTAAGCAGGACATTTTTCATATTCTTACTTGCCTGGGGCAATCTTGCCTGTCTTGCAACTTTACCCTGATTTCTTTAGATAATTAAACATTTATTACCCATGTGCCTTTCTTTGCATTTTGATTCTCCATCTTTAATCACCTAGGATGGACTGCAACTGTTTTCTCACTGCTCTCCTTAGTTTACTGCTTTTTAAATAAGTGCCATAGTCCTCCTGTCTGTGCCAAAATGTTACAAGTGAACATATCGGGAAGCGGATGTGGCTCAATCAGTAGGGCTCCCGTTTACCATATGGAAGGCCCCGGGTTCGGTTCCCGGGGCCTCCTGGTGAAGGCAAGCCCGCCCGCACGGCGTGGTTAGCTGACCCAGCGAGCACAAGCAGCAAGGGGGGGATAAATGAATAAATAAATAAAATCTTAAAAAAAAAACAACAAGTGAACATATGGTATTAGGGGTGGCAGGCAGGAGAAAACAAAAAAAGAAAGAAAAAGATAACATTTTTAGAACACAAATAAACTATATTCAGCTTTTTAAAAGTACCACAATAAAGGCAATTCACAAAAAATGTCAATTTATTCTATAAATACTACTGCCTTGCTTCTTCCCCAACACCACTCTGCCTCCTATGTTGACATATAAAGGAGACCGAGGCTGTTTCCAAGTTCTATAGGTCCTTGTCCAAACCAGTGTCAACCCATGGCATGAGCTCTAGAGCAAAGAAGGAAAGAAGAGGTCAGGGAGTGTTGAAAAATTGGGTTTGGGAATCAGAGAGAATCACATTGAATTCTGCTCCAAATACCTTGGGCATGAAATTTTATCAAGTCTGGTCCTCTATTCTCTCATCAGTAAAACTGAGATGACATTAGTGCATTTCTCACAAGATTGTGCAGAATAAGTGAAATTAAATTTGATAATGCACATAAACACAATCAGTGCCATGTCAAGAACATAATGTGTTCAATAAATGAAGTTTGTTATTGTTTATATTCTTTTGCTTTTATTTTCCTATTGTTGCAATTTGGGAATTTGTTTTAAGGTTGGGGAAGGCATTTTACATTATTTGCTCTGAAACATAGCTTCCTCATTTGCAAAATGGAGACAGAAATTCTGCCCTACACAGCTTTGTTGGGTGCTCTATTAAACCTAGAGAATTGCACAGATGCAGTGATCTTTTCCTTTTACTATTATTTTAACTATCACAGTGACCTCTAGACTGGAAAGACATATTAAATAACCATTCCTCTATGTGTAGCAGCCCTTGAACTTTCGTACCTCCCTATGTGATCTAGAAATAAATCTGGGCAAGAGTTTATCACAAAGTCTCAGGGCTCATTTTTGCAGGTACAAGAATAGGACTGTGTTACCTAGACACTTAAGACATAGTATGAGACTTGGAAAAGGTATGAACGCTAGGTCTAAATAACTCGCAACCAAGTATGTCACAACTGAAGTTAAAAAAGTATTCTTCCCACTAGAGAAGCAGATGGAAGGAAAAATAAAAAGACTAGAACTGTGTTCTTATCTAGGTCCTCATACATCTTCTCTATAACTTGGGGCAAACTTTTCTCTTTTTCTCAATTCATTCCTCTCTCCCTACCTCCTTTCCTCTATCCTTCCCTTCTTTCTTTTGATTTTCCTTTCTTCCTTCTTATCTAAAATGCTTATTAAAAGACTATTAGGGGCAGGGCACTATGCTAGGTATAAGGATGCAAGATCAGCAAATCAGACAAACCTATTCCCTCATGAGTCATGCATTCTTAGGAAGGGGAACTGCCATTAAAAAATTAAGCAAATCACAGACAAGATAATTACAGATTGTGATAAGCTCAAAGAAAGAAAATAAAAAGAACAAGTGGCAGATCTCTCTGCAGTTGTAAGCTGATACTGATACAGAGAAATTGATATGTTATGGCAACAGAAAATAATTCCACAAAGTAGGAGTGTAAGGGGAGAACAGAGCTAAACTGTTTCAAAATCCAGAGTTTTGGTCTTAGCATTCTTTTAAGGATAAAACAAGATATATAAAGAATTTTGCGCACCCAATGCCCTGGTTTCCTTTTCCTTATTCAACATATTCTAACATCAAGGACTTGTTGGCAGTGGCCAATGGACAACCCTCTTCATGATGACCAAGGAGATGGTTGGGTTCCATGTTCCTTTGAGGTTGTTTTCATGATACTGCTCATTATTGCTTACTCCTGCTTGTATGGTCAAATTTGTAGTAGAAAAAGGAACTGGAGGTGACCCTACATTAGTAGTAATATCTAATAGTATTCAGCTAACATTTTCTGTCCCACTTTTGCTGGTTGACTTCATGAACACAGGGACAGAACAAACATGTAGACAGCAATCTTGTTAGGCACTCTACCAGAAGACTACTGCTCTTTAGTAATGACTCTCTTCATTCTTGCCAATTTCTTTATTTTCTAGATTTTGAACTGCTATGTCAAAACTGGTGAGCATTCTTAATGTTTTTGATACAAAAAATTCAATTGTTTTCAGTAAAGATGCCCATTAACACTCCTATTATCAGTTTATAACTGTTCATTCAAGCCTTGCTAATGCTTACTAATCCTGATATTGTTGTTTTCACCATCACTCTTGCTGATTCCATAGTGCAAGAAGTTATTTTCTCTTCTGTTTTAATTAGCATGTTGTGATGCCACAGAAGCCCACTGCTTAGATTTCCTTCAAGAAAAACTTACCAAACGGTGCAGTGAGCAGACACCTTCCAGTGGAAGAACCTTCAGGATAGGCCTTAGGCTACAAGCACTCTTCCCAGGCAAGTCCCAGCCAGTGACAGAGCAGAGTGGGATATTTAAGTCTTGCCATTTATGTGGCCTCCTCCGAAGGGAAATCATTGCTCTAGAGAGCACTATAGGTTTACTAATGTTGTCAGATCTGCATTTCCTTTTCCTGCCCCCTTCTCTTTCTTTTTATGAGCATAAGATATGCAACACACTATGAAAGCTTTCCCTGCCTAATCCTGCTTCCTGCCTATTTTATCCTTAATAGTCATACATACCCAATAAACCATTTGCACTCCTAAATTTGACTCTATGTCTATTTCCTGGAGGATCCAATTGGTACACATCTTTTGTCATCAGAAACAGTAATTACAGTCCATATGCTTACCAAAAAAAAAAAAAAAAAAAGTCAATGTTCTTTGCCCATTTTTTTCCTTTTTTTCTAGTGAAAAAATATGAAAGTGTTCTTTATTAGACTCTGCATAGTCCATATATCCTTCCCCGACTACACACATACATATACACACATATACACATACAGATATCAGTTTCAAAAAATTTTAAAGAGAGTAAAGGTCTGAGACAGAGAGTCAAATTTAAATTCTATGGGAAAAACTAAAACACTCTACTTTCATTTGAACAAAGTTAACAATTTTACAGATGTTTATACAAAATGTTTACATTTCACTCATATTTATGTTTGTGCTAAAGAAGTTAGACTATTGATTATTGAATTTAGCCTCTCTTTCCAAACCCATTGTTCTGCTTTCCTTAAGAACCTCAACTTCATCCATTCAATTAATATTTACTGAGCAATCACTATGTGCCTTTTTCAAATATCATCTCTCCATTACATTATCTCCAGCAGTGCCAGAACCAGACAGTTTCTCATTTGCCAAATTGGAAATGATAAAGCTAAAATAAGAATATTCATAGATTGTGCCTGTGTGTTGAGAAAGACACTAATTCTGCTAAGTAGGTGTTAAATATCAAAATATAGCTGAGAAAAAAATGGCAATATGTATCAATGAGACTTAAAAATCACTCAAATCCCCTGACTTAGTAAGGGTCTCTTATTATCTATAACCCAATGTAATTTATTCTTAAGATATACATTATTTAAATAGGAACACCATGTTTCATTATATTTATTTTGGGAAAAAAATCTGTCTCTGACAAAATACTGTGAGATACTTGTAGACTGAGACTAGCTTTTGTGAATTTTTCTCCCTGTATTTAATTCAGTGCCCGACCCATAATGAGTGAATATTTGCTGGCATAATATCTACATTGCACTGGAGATGATGAACAAAAGGGCCCAGGTGAACCAATGGCCAAGGAGCAAAAGAAGAAACAATTCAACTCATCTTAGGCAATTAACACATTTTTGCCATACAGAAGCCCCTGTACCACAATTATTGCCCAAGAAAAGTGAAGTTCAAAGAAATCTGTCAGTGACTTTAAAATCAAGGGCCTCCAGGTGAGTACTAGCTCTGGTCCCAACTCCACCACAGCACATTGGACCATTATAGTAGGGTATTTCTAGGCTTGACTCTTTCTTTTCCTAAAAACCCAGAGCAGAATACCTGCTCTGCCACTCCCCAGTGTCAACAATGGGTTCAAATGAGATGAAGTTTATGACAGATTTCTCTCTTGGACTGAGGAAGAGTATGTAATTATGCCCCAGATTAATGCATTTCATAAGAGTTCTTTCCTGTTTCTAAATCTAAATTCAGTTTTAAGCCATGACCTATTTATATATAAATATACTTCTCACTTTTAAATGCATGAGGACTTTACTCTTGGAATTTAAAAAAAGCAAAGAGAAGCTTTAAATTTTTAATTGACTTATAATTGACTTAATGGTAAGACATGGAAACTTATTTTAATAATAGTGAAAATTTGCGAAAAAAAAATATATATAGCATGCATATGCATATTGAATTTTTCTACCTGGAAATTTGCAAACAAAACCACCAGATATAGAAGGAAGTACATGCAAAAATATTGTGCATAATAAATTTTAAATGTACTACAAAAAGCATATGGATTTAAAATAATCCAATAAAATAACTTTACTCTTGTAATATATTAGTAAATTAAAGCAATAAGAAGATGCATATTTTTCATTTACAAAACTAACATTTTTATGAAATTATTTTCCAAATCAGTAAAAACATTTTTACTTGAATAATTTGCTTTGTGGTTTCTAAAATCTGTTCCATCAAACATCAGGATTTCAGTCAGTTTTATCGCTGGCAATAGAGGTAACTTCATATTAGCTCTAATTGGTAGTTATCGGTATCCTGTTTTACAAATAAGGAATCTAATAGCAAATGTTATAAAAAGCTAACATATAATGATGATTACCATGTGCCATGGACTGTATGCTTGATATTTTCTTTACCTGTTTCTCATCATAACACTAAAAGGTAGGTACCATACCCATTTTACAGATGTGGGGATCGAAGCTTAGAAAGAGTTATAAGTTGCAGTTCAAGCATCACATAGTCACTAAGTACTGAATTTATACTTAAATCTGAGTCTTTCCGATATATAAACACATTTTTTTCTTTTACTCTAGGATGAAAAACAGAACCAGACCATCTGTTAAACAGATGATCTTCTAAAAGAAATTGCAATTTGTTTTAATCAATATCAAAATGATTGTCGAGCTTACCAAGAACTTCACATTGCCCAGGAATAGCACATTCAAATCTTATTGATACAGACAGTGAAGTACTTACCTATAGCATTTATTAATCTAAATCCCAAGAAAAGTATTTCCCTTAAGCAAAACAAGATAAATAAAATTCAAAATTTAGGCCACAAACCTGTTTCAGGTTCAATGGAAAAATAAGGCTGCCCTTCCAAGATACTATAAACCAACTTTGCACTGTTTCCATAAACTGGGTCATCAGCATCGGTAGCTGTTACATTAGTGACAGACGTACCTAGTAAAAAAAAATAATAAGAGAGAAAAAAGATAATAATTAACACATTATTCTTTGCCAAGAGCTAATTTTGTGTAGCATATCATACAGAAATCCATGTGTGGAAATAGGAGGGAAAGAAATCTTTTTTTAAAATATGGAGCTAAACTGCTCTGTCATAACTTCAACAAAATCCAAGTCTTTTAGAAGAAAAGGTACTGCTAGGCTGGAGTACTATATAAAGACAGTCCTTGTAGTATCTGCATTATTTAAGATTCCTTTGTAGTTTGCAATTTAAAGATACCTATTAGATTCATGTGGGCTTTAAGAATATGCAGAGGAAACATATCAAAGGAATACGAAACATAAGGTTAACAATATAATATATATAACATGCAGCATTTAAGTTTTGCAAAAGCACAACCGAATATACCTGGAAATTCTGGCTGGTGAGGAAAGTAGGACAAAAATATCAAATGAATATTTTAGCCCTTCTTATTTATTTCTTCAGAATATAAAATTAGCCTGGGAAATGTAATTACTCAGCTTTAGATAATTAGATATCATAGGTAATAGACTCAAAACCACATTTTTTCAGATTAATTTTCTATTTTGTGCACATATTCAAATGCCTTTGGCTTGCCAAAATTGGGGCACATATATTAAGATGAAGTCTCTACACTCAAAAAAACTTAGAATTTGGTGGTGGTTAAGAGCCTGACAGACAAATATACCTAGAAATTCAACTGACTACAATAGTATTGAGTATGAATTCAGTCCAACACAAGCTGGGTGGTCAGAGAGGATGCATTTGAGCTGATTTATTAAAGAGAGGTAGAGTTTAAATAGGGGAAGTAGAGTGGGTAAGGAAGCATAAATCAAAGCAAAGTGTTGTGAGAATCCATGGAAAATTCTGGGAACTGTTCAAACTGGACAGATATTGAAGAAGGCTGATTTGGTAACAAGAATCATGTTCTGATATCTTCCTCATCCGGTATGTGTTGGCCACCCAATAGTGGCTGGATATATATTTGCTAGTTGAATGAATGTATAAATTATCCAGTGAATTAATGAGGAATGGTAGGTAAGATAAAAGATTGGTTTCCTAGAGAGCAGACTTGGAGGGAGATACAGATTTCCTGCACAAATTTTGTTAGGGAGAGTGCTTCAATCATTATCTGTGGGGAAACACAAGAAACAAGATTTAGCAGAAGGATCATCTGATTGTGACACAGTCACAAGCAAGGTCTCAGTGTACTCCATCTTTATATTCCACACTGCCCAGTTATTGGACATGGGTTGCCCCTGAGAATGGGGCACTGACCTCAGGCCAGGCACTTCCTTCCTCTGAGAACAATCATGAAGTGGTGGCAGAGAACATGAGTTATGAGTGACAACAGCCTACACTCCCAGCAGCAGGGAAGGTGGGATGAAGAGGGAGAACTGAGCACTTTGTGTTCCTGAAATGGCATACAGCTTTAGACAAATCTTATTAATTAAAAGATATTTGAAGGGTTTTGAATTATGGTCGCTACACAGGAAAATGTAAGAATAATATTTGTTGACCAGTTGATAGTCCTGTAAGATTAGAATTTCTAATGAATGATGATTCAGAAGTTCTACAAAAACCACAGTAAGAAAAAAAATGAAAAACTGTTATCTACCACTATTCCATCAGACACTGGGAACTACATTAAAATAAAAATTAAGACTCACTTTTACAAGTAACTTATAAACTAGCTAGTGAACATGAACATATGAAGGTGGAATATTTGTAGCTATTTCACTATTTATTATGTGGGACAGAGAAGAATGAAAATGATCAATTGGAAGCCTAATATTGCTAGTGAGATAAAAGTACCAGAAAAATCTAGGTGGAGTAAAGGTGAATGAAAAAAAAATCAATCTTTAAAGCCAAGGCTGAAGATGTAATCTGAAAACAATATATGGATTGTTCCTCTAGTAGTGCACTCAGATTTAATTGGAGGCAGAGACAGAGAAGATTTTGAGACAAGACTAGTAATGACGTTATAGCAGTAGTCCAGTCAAGAGGCAATAAAACCGTAACACTGGGTAGGGACAATTAAAATGGACAATAGAGTTAGTTTCCTTGTTTTGATAATTGTATTTGGGTTAAGTAACACAATATGTTAGGGTAAGATCAGTGAGGGGTAGACAGGAACCATTTTCACAACTCTTCTCTTAAGTCTATAATTAGTTCACGTAAGTTATGACTGTGGAATGGATAGCAAGGAAAAGATTTAAGAGTTACTGGAAGGATTGACAGTAATCAGAGACTTATTATAGTGAACTCCAGTGAGGAAGACTATGCAACAATTATTTGTTTTGCTCTGTTTTTTATTGGGTGCAAGTTTTGGTTTGTTGTTCTGTTTTGTTTTAATTGGAGCTTCTTTTCTTCTATTATAAAATAATATGTAACCATAAAAATAATGTCAAGGTCTATAACCAGTGTGATGTTAGGTAAATGAATCTGAGCATTAGTTCCAGGCTCTGACCAGGCACTGGAAAAAAAAGAAGTGAAAAAATAGTCAAAAATCCCTTCCATCACAAAAATTATTTTTAAAGTGACTTCTCAATTTAATAGAGAAATATAAAAAGAGAAATCCAAATATTTTCTGATGAGTGACAGTCATTACATAGATGTGTGGGATGAGTGTGCTGAGGTGCAATGGGATGGAGTTAATAGTTTTTTGGGGGGAATAGTTCCAACCTATTTTGAAACACATCTCTGTTTCTTTAGGCAAATTATTTAACTAGTCTTAGCCTTAGTTTTCAAATTCACAGAATGGTTTTGCTAATACCAATTTATTATGTGATTTGTAAATACCAATATAATTGTTAATGCATAAAATATTATTGCAATGGTTGAACAAAGTAATATGTATATAGAGGGACTGAGCATAGAAATAATCACATGCTAAGCCAGTGAGCACCAACTCGCCTGTGTATCAGAATGTAGCTTTGAAAAATATATAGATCTCGTGGGCCTCTTCCAGATCTGGAGAAAGATAATATGGGGATTGTGGTGGAGTTTTTGAAAAAAAATCTCCTCAGAAAATTCTCATGAAAGCCATAGTTGAGAAAGCTATAGTAGACACCTAACTTTGTAATATTTAACATTACTCCTTCTTCATAGAGGCATTCATTTTTATAACGATTAGTATGAAGAACTGTTCTTCAGATTTGTTAATAAAGTGAAGTATATTTTAAACCATTCATAATGCGTAAAGAAGCATGGAGATTATTTCTCTTTAAATGGAAGATGGAGATATTTTCTCAGGAGTTTACTGCTACAAGACTGATAATGACCATACTTATTTTCACTGGTTATTATAACTTGATCTTAGAGACTTATGAGTGGTATCCCATTATACTACCAAGAACAATGGGACAGGGTCAACCAAGATGGTGATGCATATATGCATATGCATACTGGGGTGTCTGCATATTGTTGTCCATCTATCAGATGGCAGCCTGCCCTGCAGAAAGAAGCATGCACAATAGGACAGATATTGCATGATCTCACTAATGTTGACTAATTAGAATAAGCAAATCCTTAGAGTTTGAAGCTAGGGTACAGGTTACCAGAGTCTGGGGTGGGAGTAAGAAATGGGAAGTTAATGCTTAATTAACACAGAATGTCTTTACATTTGTGAATGTAATTAACACCACCAAATTATATATTTGAATGTGATTTAAAGGGGAATTTTTAGGTTGTATATATGTTGCTAGAATAAAATTAAAAACAACATAGAACTGTATATCACAAACAGAGAACCCTAATGTAAAGTATAGATTCTCGCTAGTGTTGTAATTATAAAAATAGTGTTTCATCAATTGAAACAAAGTCACCAGACTAATATAAAGTATTAATAAAAGGGAAACTGCACATGGGGAAGGCGTATATTGGAATTCTGTATTTTCTGCCTGATTTTTCTGTAAACCTACAACTTCTCTAATAAAAAAATAGGGGAGCAGATGTGGTTCAAGTGGTTGAGTGTCTGCTTCCCACATGGGAGGTCTTGGGTTTGGTTCCCCGTGCCTCCAAAAAACAAACAAACAAAAACCAAACAACAAGCAAATAAACTGAAAATCCAACTCAGGGGAGCCAATGTGGCTCAGTGGTTCAGCGGCGGCTTCTCATATATGAGGTCCTGGGTTCAATCTCCAGCCCCGTAACTAAATAAATAAATAAGACAAAATAAACAAAACAAGCAAAAACAGGAATAGAGGGAGACTAGGTTTCTGTCATCATTTGCTTGCTCTTTGATTCAGTCTCTTTATATACCAAGATGATAAGTTTAATTCTGTAAACCTCAAAGGTCTGTGAGGATAAAATGAAATAAAAAGTATAGAACAATGACCAAGAAAATAAATTTTGAGACAAACTGCCTTGAACCAGAGCCTTTCTTTTATATTCCATCTCCACATTTATTTCTGTGTCCTTGGCCAAGTAACAAAAGTTTTCTAAGTTTCAGTTCCCTAATCTGTAAAAATGGTAGGTAATATTAATTGTTACATCATAGGCCTGTTGAGATAATTAAATGTAATACTTTATGGAAAGATTATAGAAGAATAATTGACATATCTGAGCTTACTATTACCAATGTCACATATCCATTAAGTGCATGCATATCTGTGACTGAATAATAGAATAGATAGTCCTCTACAATTTTGAATGGTGATGGATGTTATAATTTATAGCTGGGTATAGTTTTGCATGATGACTTCAATAATAATATTTATTTTTAAGATTGGGGAAAAACAATCATAAATGTGATGATTTGTCTACATTCTTGTAAAAAAATTGATTTCTTTTGTAAAATTCCCCAAACACACACACACACACACACTCATGCATACATACACACGCAACACACATGCACAAAGACGCAAGCTCACTATCTCACATTCTCCCATCCGGTCCATCCCACCTCAGTTTCTTCTGGAATAGAAATTACTCTTGACCTAAAAATAAACTATGTTTAGATGCAGTGAGCACAAGGCCGGGCACAGAGCACATCATCAGTACAACTTGGTCCGTGTTACTTGAATAGATGGCATTCGAATGAATACTGTTCCCCCAGCCTAGGAAGATCCCACTTGCTACCAGATGAACGGAGGGGCTGGGTACTGCAAGAAGACCAAGACAAGATTTTACCCACAGCCTCATCCAGGATATTTCTTCCTGGTGTCTCATTTCCCAGGAAATCCACATCCTTCAACTTTAGACATCTGGAAATGAAAAGACAGCACTACTTTCTGTCAAGGACGATATTTCTCCTAATAGTGATTCAAGACTGTTGACGCACCTATATACTGGAATAGATGTTTGTGGAGGTTTTGTGGATGCATTTGTCAAGTGATTACCCATAGGGGGAAAAATGGATGCTTTGAGGTTAATCTTGCAGGAGAAAAGATTTCTAGTCAAGCTGCGGTGTAGGCTTCTCCATGGAAATGAATGCAGAATGCAGACCACGGAGGCAAATTGAAAAGTGAAAACCTTGCCGGATAATGTTTCTTCAAAGCGGCAAGTGTTGGTGTGTGATAAATAGGACCCTGAGTAATACTCAGGAAATATAACAACCAGGATTCTCTGTTTGTGTTTTCATTTAGAACTGTTTTTGTCCTTTTGTCGAGCATACAAGAGACTCATTTAGCTAGTGACTATAAATTTGACACTGAGCCATTTCTCCAAGAAAGACCCTATTATAATCCAGCTTGATGCTGATCCTAATTATAATAATATAGCTGTTGTATTTCCAGCTGTTGTCAACAAAAATGATCCCCGTCACCACAATTCAGCCCGCTAGTATCAAGTCAAGTATGCACATGTCAATTCCAAGGTGAATTCTGCTTTTTAACAAACTCTCTTTCTACATTCAGATTCTTGGTTAAGTGAAATTTGCCAGTGAGCTGCTTGGATTTTAATTAAGAATGGGCTTGCAGGACCGTTTGCTTCTTATCACACCTGAAAGTTCCCTCCCTTCATTCTTTCCTCCAATAACAGCAGAAGACAGTATAAGCAAAATTAACCATCAAAGATTTTACACTGTCAGATTATAGGTTTCAGTTTGCTGACAAACTAAGATGAAAGGCCTTCGGGAAAATAAGATATTGGGGTTTGGCTAGTGCAGCTCTGTTAGCTAGGCTATACTTTTTATGAGCAAGTCAGCACACCAACTCTGCACATTATTCAGAAAGAAAAATGCTGGAGCTGACACCCTGAGCAGGAAAACAAAGGTTTGGTGCAGCGTGAAAATGTGCACACTTGAAAAGCTAAAACTCTTATGATGAGAAGAACACAAGCCCCATCTGCAAAGAGTCACTTGCAATCCATTTCCAGATAATAAGTATTTCAATAGCAAGTGGGAAAATAAAGAAACAGAACCTTTGCAATAAATGGAAGGCATGGATTCCTAGCCTCCTACTACCTTCTTCAAACTTTCAAGTTGACCTTCTAGATATCCTTACCCAAGTTAGGTACATACAATCCCCAGACAGGGTGCCTGGCATTACCATCTGAATATGTCCTACTTAAACATTAACCCAGTCCACAAAGATCACAGGCCCAGCAGGTCATGACAAAGATGCAACTGCCTGCATTATTTTAATAAAACCGAATGCTAAACCCAACTTCCCCTACCCTCCTTATGAATTCCCCCAAGAACTATGCTATGCTATAGGTAATGGGCCACAAGGGTTGCCATGACAACCTTTTTTTTTTTTTTTGGTTGTTGCTGAATAGCAGAGCAATCATTTAATAAGGCCTGCGTAACTTGTTGACTTTTAAATTATTGCTTACTAGAAGCCACCGTGTCTGGTGATTTTAACTGCATCATGCTAAATCCATTTATTTTTCAGTTTTATGAAATGATGCTCTGGTATACCTCTGTACATGACTGGCATGTACTTCTAGAGGGTTTTTGTTTATTTGTTTGTCTGTTTTCTCCAGTTACAACAGTGCACAGGCCTGGTGTGCTCAAGGAGAAAGCTTAGAAATAAATGTGGGCAGCCACTGCCTTCTCCCTCACATCTCTCTAACTGGTACCACAGGCTTCTGCACTCATATCTCCTAATGGGCCTCGAGTAAATTCCCCCAATGGGAAAAATGACCTAAATCCTATCAGCGCTTTTTTCAGTTTTGCTGTTTAATTACAGAAGACGCATGACAAACAGCAAAACCTCCAAAGGTCACCTTAGGTGGGTCTTTGCAGGACGGGGAGGATTAAGGACGGACCAGTGAAAATTAGGGCCTTTTTTTTTTTTCTTTTAACCTGGCATATAAAGATTTCTTCCCCAACCAAGCTCTAGGGGAAATAAATAGTGAGGTGTACTTCTGACCAAGTAGGAAACAGGATTCTAGTTCCTTCTAGAAACTACTGTTCTGAACTGCTGTTGGTTAATTAGGAAAGTTAAGTCAGACTGATAATAGAAGATCAAATCCTTCTCTTTTGTTGGTGATCAATCTTGCAATTTACAAAAGCCGATTGACTAGGAGGCAGAGATGCATGCACTTGCCATTTCACCCAGAAATCTCTCTTTTAAGACATATACTACACAATGAAATCCTAAACGATCAGTTCCCCTTCTATCTTATTTTGCAAAGACCTAGCTGTTGCTCACTGGGTGTTCTCCTCATGTGCCAACTCTTAGCCAGTAGTGAAATATTGCTGCCAAGTTCTACATGCTCCAAATTGAATTTATTATGGGAACAGGGGCAGATTCTTAACTGCAGTCAGTGGATGGACAGCCCCGAAATGTATCCTGTCACTTGTCTGGCTCCACAATTTGGGACATAAACTGGGAAAATAAAATTCACTTTCCATATTTTATTCTGGAACATTTACAGGTCTAAACTGTTTTTGTAATGTAATGAAACACCCATGCACACTTAACATTGTGCTTGTAAAATGAGCATGAAACTTTCTGAAACAATTAAACACTTCAGAAAATGCATTTGAGCACATAGATGTCTTTTATGCACCCATGCATCATTCCAATGAACATCTGTAATGTGCATCGGATGAGAGAAATAGAAAATATTGTATGAAAATGTGTAACTGTAAAATCTCAGCAATGTTTACTATACACAGGAGAAAAATACCTTCTGCATCTCTCACAAACAACACCACGATGGTGGGCTACCCACTGTTTTTGCAAACGGATAATGAGAACAATTGGAGGCTTGCTTGTGAAAACTAATAAGCTGCCTGTTTTACAGTTCTGTGTGCATAAATAAACCCTTTCAAAATCAGGATGCCTCTTTTCTAATATAACAGAAAGTAAATTATGTGCCTTTTTTGTAGGCTGCCTATTCCCAGCAATCAAGCCTTTCTTAATCGTTACCTATGGAATGAAATACCTGTAAATGCTTTAGAACTAAACTAGCCATTTTTGCTTTAGCCTGGCAGCTATTTCCAAACTCACCTCGCAAAATTATGCTACCAGTGGCACTGCAAGTGCCTTCTAAAATGTGTCAGGAATGATGTTGGTAGAAACTTCACTCTTTCTATTTTATTACAGTCACTCATACAAAACCTATTTGTCTAGTATGCAGTGTGTGCCAGGCACTGAGTTAACGTGGAGAGTAGAAGAATGTGCAGGAAAGTCAAAGTCCCCATCCTAATGGTACTTGAAGTTCATTTTAGCACAGTTTTCACATGGTATAATTTGATTGTTGGAAATAGTGAAAATCTTCATTTAATTTATTTTCTAATAGAAGGCAGCATGATGAAGAAGAAAGCATGTATATACTATAATTATAAAGTCATCAGAAGTTTTTGTTGACATTATCTTTATTTCTAAGACTGAGATCAAATTTTGCATCCATGACTTGCCACTCTCACACAACAAGGAAATTTTTTTCCATCTTTAAGACTCCGTTCCTTCATATGAAAAACGGGAATGATTCTACCTACTTCGTAGTCTTTTTCTGAGAGTCCAGAAGAATAACATACAAAAGATGCTCCTTGCGGGTATGTGGGAGGCATATTGCATTGACCCCTGTACCTAGGCTTTCTCTCTAGGGCTTGATGTCTTCTTTATGTTTAATGAAGGGTCAATTTGAGGCCAATGGGCACAAGAGCAAAAATATACCCACTACAGTGGCTGTTCGTTTTTCTTTTCTTTTATAATGAGCTTAATTCCTTTGTTAAAAGCTAGAATTAAAAAATAGCATCATGGTTGCCTTCTCTTTCTAAATGTGAAGGACAAAATGAGTTACTCTCCTATCAAATTTCAAACCTGGTAAGGTGAAAAGCCCCTGAGCCATGGAGCTATTGGGATGTGAAAGTCCTAAACAAAATAGGTTTAATTGGGCAATCAATACATAGTTATGGTTTCAAAATAATTGTTTTTGAAAGTATATTCTAACTCATCCAAAATATACCCATCTTATACTTGCTTCCATCCATACTGTAGCTTAAATTGAGGTTAGTTGGGCTTGTCTCCTATTTGGGGCCTTCATCAATACAGTATTTCTCTACTGAGCTCCTGTTACATGTCAAGGCTTCTGTTAAGCACCTAAGAAACCACACAGTTAAAAGATTCTTGCCTTCATGAAGGGCAAACTAGTGGGAAGGCAGAGAATTAAACAATTAGCTACCAAATGATGTGATAAAATGCTGTCAGTGAAATAGAAGTACTGAGAAACACAGGAGGTATAGCTAAACAGCTAGAGAAAAGCTTCTGGGATGATGGAGCACTGATACTGAGACCTGAGGCAAGAAAAGCAGTCTTAGATTTAAGAAAGGATGATCCCGGGTCAAGCTTCATAAGTGGGGTTGCAAACCACAAAGAACCTCACAAATCAGGTTAATCAGCTGGGACCTTATCTTAGGCAAATGGAGAGACATAAAAAAGGGTTTCAAACAGACTTTATCCACCAATCACAAAGAGTTCTCTAATCTCCCCAACAGTTGTCTTTACCCACATACTTGCTCAAACAAGTCTATTCCTATGATTTCCAACATATCTACCTAACTCAACCTGACCCAGATTCAAGGTTTAGTTAATTCCTAAGATGACTTGTTCCCTCTTCTGAATTCTCAAAACACTTTATTGAACTGTCTCTGGAAGCACCTTCATTTTTATATATAAATTGCAGTGCATAAAGATTTTTCCCTTTGAGACTGATAGATTCCAGGGAACAATAAGAACAATATTCTTTCTTATTCTCTCAACTTACCCCTTGAATCCTCTCAGAATTAAGCCAATCCTCCATAATATGGCCTCATCATTTGGTTCACATCACAATTACAGTTCTACATTGTCCTATTATATAATTGTTAAGAAAAAATGCCTGGCACAAAATATTTATTCATTTAATCTTTCAACAAGCCTACAAACATCTGTTATGATTATCTCCATTTGATTAAGATGGGATAAAGCCTGGAATTAAAACCAGACCAGGAGGTTCCCAAACTTGCCCTCTTAACCATGATACAAACAGCATACTGTCTTTGAATTTAACATCTTCCAGTGCAAAGAAAATTACTTAATATTTTTATTTTTTTCTATTGAGCAGCTTTGAAAGTGTCTTTGTTAAATGTATAAATGAATAACTGAAGAATTATTTTCTTAGGAAAAGCTATCCCCAAATTAATGTAGTTGATCCACTGATGATTTGATTATGTATTGTTTCTATGCTTTTGTTTTACTTTGGTTTTTAAATTTATTAGAGAAGATATAATAGGGATTTTTTCCTACTCTTAAGAGGGTAGTATTATCTTCCTAAAGATGGGCCAGCTTTTGTGACTCTAAACATAAAGTAGGGTGCTATCAAACCTTTTCTGAGGCTCATGAAAACTTCCTATAGAAGAAATGTACTGAATTCTTTATATGGAGGCCTTGGAATGTGGAAAGTGTCATTACCAGGTCCAAAGATTCCCAGGCACTAGGAGGAAGGACAAAGACAGAAAGCTCCATGGGTGACAGACTGGAACCTTTCCAGGCTTCACAATCCGCATCGGGTATGGCCGCAGTCACATCTATGAAAGGTAATTAGTAAGAACCCATGTCTGAAAATCAAGCATGAAAGACAAGCTTATTATGGAGTGAATGGAGAAGCCATAAAGCCACCTTCCATGGAGGGCAAGTACGGGCCTGGCAGAGAAGTAGATTAGGAAACTCCATTAGAGCATGCATCAGCAAGGTCATTAGATAGTGAGCCATGGCCAGGAAAGCTCTGTTCTCCTTTCCTTCTGTAAGAGTTGGAAATCTGATGGACCTTTCTCTGTTCTGAGTAAACCCCTCTGTATTTTCCTATGATCTATGAAAATATGAACTTCCTGCCAATCTTCATAGCATATGCTTGAGGAAATTCAACTTTAACTGGAGAAGATAAATATCATTCCTTGTACATGAACAAATTTTTGTTAGCTGCTCCACCAATATTACATAGGGAAGCTGGTTAATCCCTATGAAAAGCAAACAAAAAAAATCACAAACAAGGTATCACTCTCTCTGCCAGGGATACCCAGGTAATAATTTGAGAAGCTGAAATTCAAGTCCAGCTCCATTTGATACAAAGTCAACAAATCTTCTAATATTAAAAAAAGGAGACATACAGTATTTGTCTTCTGGCAATAGTATACTTTAAAGTAAATTTTACTTCTTATTATAGGAGCATAGATTTTTAAATCTGGAAAGACCTAGAAGGAAATCACCAGGTCCTGATTCCCAATTCTAGTTGGGTGAGGGACAGTGATAAAAATAATTATCTCTAACTATATGCGACATATTGTGCATGATCCTTTATCATCCCTTACTCATTTTTACACTCCAAATGTACCTTTTAAGCACGTACTGTTGTCTCCATTTTTAAATGTGAAAACAGGCTCAAAGAAACTAAACTTACTAAGGCATATAGTTAGGAAGTGGAGAGTCAGTATTCTAACCCACTTCTGTTTTTCATGCAAATCCAGGGAGGTTGGCTCTGAACTTCAGGAACCTCACCATATATAAAGTCAGCCATATGCCTGAAACCTAACGATATAGCTAAGAACTTCACACATATCTAATTCTTTTAAAAGTATAAATAAGGTGAGGGCTATTATCAGAAAATTAGCTTTGGCCAAAAGGTATCACCTCAAAAAAATGAATCATTGCATTTGAAATCAAATTGATGCAAGTCAATTTCTTGCTTCAACCTTTGACCTCCTGGTATTATAAGCTAAATTCTGGATATATGCATATCCAGTTACAATCATCCTGTTTTATTTCCCCCAGATCATCTACAAACTTCTGTGAGAGGAAAGATACTTTGGCAGTTGTACAGAAAGAAGTTAAATGTGAACATACTAAACAGTAAGAGCCTAACATAGAAGCAAATTTACTAGAAGAATATAGTGAGACCGTTATGCCTGCATGCCTGGAGAGAGTTGGAAAAAGGTTTTAGAACCTTTGCTTGCCTTAATTAAAATATTGGCAAAAACAAAAGAACATGTGAAAGGCTAGGCATTGGGTTACAAAAAAAATGATTAAAGATCAGCCAACATCCTGAGGGTTTTTCAAATTGGAAGGGTAGAAAGAGGAAAGAAGAGGAGGGGAGGGACTGGGGGTGGAAGAGATGGATTGACTGTTTTTGCTTTTAGCCCTGAAGATGTACTGATGAATCTAATGTAGCCCCTACCTTTAAGGAGTTAATGACATGTTAGCATGAAAATTGAATTAATGTTTCATCTCTTCATCTTGTGCTTCCATTTCTTCTTTGTTTGGATCACTTTGATCTTCATTATCCCTTCCTTAGTTCCTTCTTCTCATTCTGTAAATGTTCATCGATTGCTCTATACCATCAAACTCTGCTTGGCCTAGGGTATCAAAGATGAGTTCCTCCAGGCCCTGGGAGAGCTCACAGACTAACAGGGGGAGAGGCTTGGGAAGAAGCATCACTGTACAAGCTATAACTGCGGTTCAAAGAGCTTGGCTCCCATAGGGCGGAGGACAGGTTGGAGCTGGGTAAATGAAGTCTGCCCTGTGAAAGTGGCATGACTGACTGGTAGTACAACGTCAAAGGAAGTCTGATTACAGAATATTAACTTCTTTGCTATAATAAAGAAACAATGTGTGCAGCCACGTTTATGTACGTGACTTTTGTTTGTTACTTCACTCCCCAGAGTTTGATCGCATTCAAGTAAGACTTCTTCCAAAATCGGATTTTAGTTGGAAAACAAACTTAAAGTGTACCAATCAATTTGTACAACACATTTGGAAATAGCAATGTTTTCTTAGATTGCTTTAAATTTTCCTCATGATGACACACTGGGAAACAGTACCTTTGTTGGATGTTTACGAGTAGTAAAAAAACAAAGATCAGCAGAATTGAAAGACACACACACAGAATTTGGGAATACATCAAAGAAAATCCTAACTTTCTATAAAATGTAACTGAAATGATAAACCAAAGTACCCTACTCAATTAATTTAAACTTCCATCTTAAGGCTCTTCTTTTCCATTCTTCTTGGTTACCATATTTAAGACTCTTAAGTGGAATAGGAGAAAAAGTCTATGTACATTTTCCAAAAACTGTGCTTTTCTGACTTTATTTTTATAACAACTGCGACTTTTTTCTTCTTAACATTTTACTACCTTTTGTGTTTACCCTTTGGGCTAATTTGTAGTTGACCCCAGTAATATAGCCCTTTTAGCCAACATTTGGTGACAGACAGTCATTGATTTAGCAGTCTCACAGAGTGCCTTAAAAATCAATGTATCCAGAAGAAGGAACTAGTGGGACTTCATAATATCACATCTCATTTTTATCACAAATTTCCAATTTACCAAGTTCCTGTCTCATTATTTATACTAGACAGGGCATGCTGATGAGATACACAACCCGTTCTGTCCCTCTTGGCAATCCATTTATAACTGAAGCACAATTAATATCTTTACAGCTGTTCTCAGGGCAGAAAGAAAAATGTGGCAGCAAGTATTCTGTACATGTTTGAGTGTAAATGTGTGAAATGAGGAACACTGGGATATGTCTAAAAACAGTGGATTCTGGACTTTTTATTTTTATTTTTTTAATTCTCTAGAGAAGCATTTTCAAAACAGTGTTTCATACAGGAAATGAAGCTACCTTTATTTACTCTTCAGATTTTCCAAGGAAATGAATAGGAATCTGGATGATCATTAAATACAAACTTCTCACATGGTCTTCCTTCAAAAACAAAGCATAAGGAGGAAAATCCACTAAATTTCTAGAGAGGTCCATGTTATTTTGCCTCCCTTATTTTTCTGTCCATTGTCAATTGTCAATTGTTTTACTTTCAAATATGAGGAGGTTTTTTTTCTTTTTAGTTAGATATAGATAATTATCATTATATAGAGAGGACCTACTGTGTTCTTAGCCTAAATAGTTTCTTGATATAATTATCTCATTTAGATCTCACACAAGCATTTAAATTTAGATTTAAATCATTTTTAGATTCCTTAAAAACACAGCTCAAATAGGTGCTTAATAAATGCTTTACTTTTAAATTCATGTATCTTCTCAATTATAGATGCATTTTCTACATGGATATTTGTAGTATAATTTTAAAAGCAAATACTCCAATAGGTAATAAAGCCAAGAAAACAACATGTTTATATATATAGGTATTTAAAACATTTGGCTCCACCTCTTAGAAATTATCCTTTAGCAATACTCCAAAATATGGGAAATGTTTCTGTGCTAAACTAAGGCAAAACAGTTAAATATCTAAAAGCATTTATAATATCATTGGAAATAGCTGTGATAGTCAATAATAATAAAAAAAAAAAACATAACTAAAAATAAAATAAGGCACACAAAAAAAGTAAACAAACAAAAATAAGAAAAAATACTGACTGTTAACAAAGCCAAACCAAATCTCAGATATTTAGGTCACTCTTTGCATCCCAAAAATCCACAGGTATGTAACCTGCAATCCCAAGCTGGTTCTGCCTCACTATAAATTAATTGAATGTACTTAATTGTAAGAAATATTGCTCCTGTATGACTAAAAGAAACACAAATCAGCCGCTATTTGAAAATCAGAATGTGAAGACACTAGCTGGACATATTTTGAGGCCATGAAACACAGATTATGTTAGATAACAAAGCAGTGTGGTCCAGTTTGAGAAGACTATGACCTCCTGTGAATGAACGCTCCCCCTGAAGGTTTAAAAATGCAGATCCCTGAGTCCCACCCCATGGAAACTAGTCCAAAATCTCAGAGGAGGGGCAGGGAATCTATTTATTAACCAGGTTCCCTTACCCATAGAAAAATGCTATTTGTTAGGACATTCTAGATATGCATATACCCCTTAAGAAATTACGGGTTATTTCAAGTTTTTAATTACAAAAGTAATACATGCTTCTCCTGGGAAACATCTTTTTTAGTAGGCAACTCAAAGAGACACCTGAGAAGGCACAGAAGCGAGAAGGCTGGGCTTTTAGGACTGCAAAGAAGTGTTAAGAAGTTAATTAGCACCTGCATTCTAAAGAGCAGCAGAGTACAATTAAGGACAGATGGAGGGTCAAACACCTTAAAAAGCATCCAGGAGAGCCTGAAGGATTGTGGAATACAACTTAAACTTCACTTAAACCTATATTTTGTAATTTTTCTGTTACTAAGGCATTTGGACTCTTGTAATTCTCTCTAATGAGGGTGTGCCATCAGAATGCGTCTTTATTAAATGGAAATAAACAATAAAGAATACATTGGTAATATTATATAAATAATAATAATAAAGAGATTAGCTATTTAGATAAGCACAAATAAGGGTATGTGGTAGACTCTCAATATTCGTTTGTTTAAACAAGCCTGAGGTAGCCTGAGTTTTTAATTTGCTCTTTAGTCAGTTGCATATTCCCCAGATTGTCATTGTCCCTAAGAGGAATAAATTCATCCAAAGCAGTGTTTCTGAATTGTGATCCACATAGGCCACTTGAAGAAGCACACTGTGAACTTGTTCAACATGAAGATTCCCAGGCCCTAAACACAAAGAATTGGCTATAGGATGATCTACACCAACTTGTTACTAACTCTAACTAAACCAGTGTGTGGCATGGAGTAAGCTCTCAATGCATTTACTATATGTGATATTTTTACTATATTTTTTCAAACATTGTCTCTAAATGAATTAATATGACAGGCCTAATTGAGAATATGATCTTATTTAATCTCCACCTCAACCTAATAAAATGGTTCTACCATTGTTCCTATTTTACTTCTGAGGCAACTAGACAGGAAGAGGTTTTTAGGAAAATCTTGCCTTAGATCACATAGATCAGTGAACCTCTATTCTTGCCAGACATGGTGCTAGAATCTAGGGATTCAAAATTGGGCAAATAGGCATGGCATTTACCCTTGTGAGACCCCTAACCTTAGAATATTTGGGCAGAAAGATTTGAGAAGCGCTAACAAGTTTTACACTTGTATTTGATGCCTGCCTTCATGCGCAGAGCAGTCAATTATAAACTTAGAACAGCTCCAGGTTTTGTGTCCTTCTCAGAATATGTCTTGCAGTTTCTGTATTTTCTTCCCTAATATATCAATGCTTAATTTTTAATTTAGAATCATTTTACAAATGTTCTGGTAACATCTCCAAATCCCATGTCACAGCTTTCTTATGAACTTTTGAGAATCTGGCACTCTGCCATGGACTCCAACACAATACTAAAGGATCATAGGTACACACTAAGCCAGTGGGTCTCAAAGTGTAGTCACCAGACCTAGCAGCATTAATGCTACCTGGAAACTTGTAAAATCTGCAAATTCTCAGGCCCCACTCCAGACCTACTGAGTCATGAACTCTGGGGGTCAAGCCCAGAAATCTATATTTGAACAACCTCTCAAGTGTTTCTCATGTGCTCTGAAGTTCAAGAACCAAGGTACTAAGTGATCACTAGCACTATTAAACCAGATCAACATCTCTGACCTAAAAAAAGCTACTAATATAATGTGTTATATAATGCTTTAGCTTCTTTTTATAACTTTACAACCTTCTGAGTGAGGTAAGACAATTATGGAGTTTCTAAATTTATAGATAACTAGACTGAATAAGTCTTCTAAATTCTCTGTGTTCCAAGGTTGTACAGAAAGTGCCAATGCTGGGGATGCAGGGCACACATCTAAGTACGTTTTTCAGTCTTTTAATTTGTGTTACATTTTTAGGTCAGTATCAACAAGGAAATAACTTATGAACCTCACTGTTTTCACCTAATGCTTTTCAATAATTATAGTAGCTTACCAGCAAATGGTAGGGAGTCATGATCAGATCATGACCAGAATAGCTTTTTTTTTTTTTTTTAGGATGGTAAACTAAGAAATACAGAATAGAGTATAGTTTTCATACTAGTTATACTTTTTCCCAAAAAAATAACACATTGAAACACATCTAAGCATAGGTAAAATTACATACTTTGTGCAAGTTTGAACAAGTATTAAGCATAAGTTTCTAGGCATTCAATTTTGCAAATGCCTTAACCATTGACAATTGCTGCTTTCTCTAGCCCCCACATTAAATGGGAAGACTTCAGGTTCTTGAATTCATCTTCCTGCTTCCCAATCAATATACAAGGCACCCACACTTCAGGGCTTTGAACTGAATGATACCAAGGACCTAGCCATTTTTCCTGTATGACAATTTTCAAATAACCTTGAAAACTAGGTCTAAGCTTGTTTTAGACCCATTATCAGTGAAATGGTCTCTGCTTGCTTGGGCTTAGCTCATTTTTTCTATATTTTTGTTTAGGGGACAAAAGAAGCCACAAGAGCTATTAGATATTCTAAAAAGGGGTCCATATATATATATACATACATATATTCTTACAGTACAGATGTACTCCTTTCTCTTAATTAAGTGAATATTTACGGAGCAAACACCAAGAACAAGTTACTCTCTTCTTCCCATTTATATGTGTCCTCTTCCCTTATTTCTGGTCCAAACATTATCCTAGATTTAGTGGAAAGCACATTTGTTATAGGGAAGAGCATATGTGCTGCTTATGGTGCTTATAGCTAAAAGGGGAGGAGCAGACAGACTTAAAGCTAGTCTAATTTACTTATCTGCTTTACCTACTTTACTGTACTATCATGGGGAACCAATGAAGTAACAGAGATATACAACACTATTTCATAGCATATAAAAATCTCATATAAGCATTAAGAAATCCACAAAGATAACTGCAATAACCATATTTACACATTAGGTGTCCATTCCCTTGCATCTTAACCTGTATTTCTGCCACATGGATTAAGTTCCTTTTCACAAAGACTAACACTTTTATAAAGCCCATTGAAATCAAATGCAAATACTTTAAACAGTGTCATAAAGAAATAATTTCATCATCTTCCTAGAACAAGACTACCTAATGCTATTTATTATGGTTGGAACTGACAAACTCATGAAGTAGTAAATGGAGTAATGTGAGTCTCTGAAAAAAAAGAAAAAAGGAAAAAAAAAGAGGCTTCCTAGGCAATTGCTGAAAGTCAATCCATTGGAATTTGAATTGCCTTTGAATCGGAGCCCACAATATAAATAATTTCTCCTCCCCATTTTTGCCAAGATAATACAAGGTTAATGATCTCTCATGTTCCTATGAAGACTTTAGCATTTGCACATATTTCACTATGTGTGTATATGCAAAGAAAACTACTCTAGACAGAAAAGTGAATTCCCTTCAGGATAGAATATATATTTCAGAGGAGAGGGATTTTGAGTCAAGGCAGCTATTTTTGTTGTCATTCCAGATTCTACACATTTTTCTCTTTGATTTGGAAAGAAACCAGCATTTTCTCTCAGACTTGGGCAGTATATATCACACAAACTCACGAGCACACACATACACCCACACACACTGAAGCATACAGAAGTAAGAGAGATGGAGGGAGAGAATAAATATATGTGTTTGTATGTATGAGAAAGAGAGAGAGAGAGAGGGAGAGAGAGAGAGAAAGGGAGAGAGAAAGGGAGAGAGAAAGACAGAGATTGAGTTTTTGCCTCCTTCAAGGACTAAAGAGACAATTTTGGAAACTGCAGTAGTCTGCAATTCATAAACAGTAAGTTAAAAATCAAGAGGAAGTAGAACTAGAATGAAGTTCTTACAAATTTCTCTTTGTTATGGTTGAAAAAAAAAACATGCAGTCACAAACCTGTACACAAATATGCTTGCTGTGTGCAAAGCATTCATGCGAACACTATCTCAGATTAAAAGATGTGAGAGCAATGGCCTTGCCTTCACCAAGCTTACTTTCTAGCCAGATGTTAGAAGACCGGACTTCTCTTTGACTAATTATTTTATGGTTAGCTGCAAAATATTAGTAACGGATGGAAATCTGAATAATGAATTCTATTTTCCATCCTTAGGGAAAGAATCCTGAAAACAATGGCTCATGGGACCTTGAAGAAATAATTAAAAAACAAAACAAAATGCAAATTACATCCAAATTGAAGTACTGTACTTGGGACCTCTTCACATGGTTTAAGCTATTTCAAAGTAACTGCACAGAGGATTTGGCCTGATGATAATAGAAAATAAGTGAAGTCATATTTATCTTAACAGCAACTGTGATTTTGATAAAATATGTAGATATTAAATATACAATGGTGTGCTCCATCTGCATTATAGCTTTATATTTCAGTTAGAGTAAGGGCTCTTTAGTAAAATTGGAGAGAGTCAAATGGCAACTTTATTTTGTTTGTTGTAAAATTCTCAGCCAGTTACATTTTCTAAGCTACATTTTCTTAGTAAAAACCTACCTGATAACCTTCGTATGGAAATCAAATCAAATGATATATATAAAGATCCCTGGCCCATAGTTTTAGTAGCAGTTATAATTATAATATTGTTGATAATTATCATGATAATGGTCTAGAATTACTGAGCATCTACTATAAGCAAAACACTATCCCAGGTATTTTGTATGCAGTATTCATTTTATTTCTAAACTATCAGTTATTGAATGCCTTCTAGGTGCAATCTGCTATGCATACACTAATTCTCTAGAAAAGGGTCTCATTTTAAAGATATGAAAGTGGTTGTGGAAAGAAGAGAAACAACCTATCCAAATTCATCTGTTTAATGAGTAGCCCCCACAATTCACTCTCCAGAATCCGCGTGTTCTCTGATGCCCCATGTGAGTCTTCATTTGACACCTCATGCTATGCATTGAATCCTATTTTCTAATGGGCTATCAAAGTTACTGCTTGAAGATTTGATCCCTTATGTCTGAATAAGATTAATGTATTCACCCTCATGTCCTGCCTAAGTTTCCAAAGTCACTGAAAAATAAAAGATGATACAGTGAATCTCATATTTCACTGCTTAAATCCTACACAAATGAGTTTCCTCAAAAGTAAAGTAGACTGCTAAATTGTTATTCCACTGCTTTCCATGATGCTCTTACTTCTGATGAATAAAAATTTAAAAACAACCATAAATAAATTAACTCCATTTATATTGAGCCATCATGTGAGGAAAATGTTATTGTTTAAGGTGGATTTCTCCTAAATAGGAGGGAGAAACTGTGTCAGAAGAAGAAAATGATAGGGAGGTCATGAATCTTTTCTCATTTACACAGAGAGCACTTAACTCATTTCTAAATCAGTTCAGTCATATAGGAAGATTGAAGGTATAATCTAAAAGAAATCCCCTACCTGCTACATTTCAAAATTAGCTCCCTTGTCATTTTGAGGCAATATGTATCTGGTTAACATTCCAACACCAAGACACCTCATGTTTCTGTAAGACATTCAAGTTTACTTTACCACTGAACTTCTTGTATGCTAATGGCTGTAGGAGCTACCTGCCATCATTCTCACAAATTGCTGTGCCCTGATTATTGCAGAAATTCTTCCAGCCTCTTCAACCACCTTTCAGGACCATAGACCACGAGAAAGCAACTCCCCTACACATGTAACCTCTTTGCAGAAACTTCTTTTTGCCTATTTCTCTAACTGCAATAGAAATCTTTCAAAAGAACATTATCCTAATCCAGCCTTCCTTTCATCTGTTTAAAACCCACACAGAAAGACAGCAATAAGCAATTCTAGCACAAGCTCCACCTACAAGGAACTCACAGTCAAGCACAATAACTACACCATTAATTATTAATTAATTCTTTTATTAAGGAAAAGACAGAAGGATATGAAGTCTTCAACCTACCTGGAACAAGTGCTTGTAATCTAAAACTGGAAGGATTCATAGGAGTAAAAGTCTTCTAGACAAAAGTAATGACGTGTATAAAGGCTCTTAAGCATTAACCCGTGAGGGATGAAAAGCGTATCTGTGAGGAAGAGTACAGAGCTAAAATATAAGGGGATGTTGGCCTGATCTTAATTGTTACCCAAGCACTATCAGTCATGTTATGGATTTTGAACTATATCCCAAAAGCTCATGAAGCAGGGACATATCATGATCAGAGAAAACATTGAAACAGGGCAGCCGTGAATGTGGAAGATCAGTTTGGAGGCTAGGCAGATGTCCGCATGAAACATAATAGTTTCTTGGACTAGGATGACAAGAGAAGACTTAACAGTTGAAAAGTAGAAGCTGGCCCATCTTTAGTATAAAATGATTCAAATCCACCAACATTGATTTCTAAGTGAAATGGGAAGGAGCTTGAGGGTGTGAAGCAAGCGTATGCCATGTTCAAAAATATGTTTTGGAAATATTCTTGCTACTGTAGATCCAGAGAGAACAGGACCACAGAGAAACATGATGTGTGACAGCAAAGGTGATGGGCTGTATGTGATTGTGTGGACACGTTTAAATTATGTATGATGATGATGTCTGTCATGCCAGAGACTCTCTCCCTCTATAAAGAAGCACTCTGCTATGTTCTGAGCTGCCATATGGACAGGCTGTTTAGCAAGGAGTGGCATGTGCCCTCCAGGAAGTCAGCAAAGAAACTGAGATCCAGAGTCCAACAACCTGCAGGGAACTTCATGCTGCCAGCATCCACACGATCTTGGAAGGGGTCCTCGCCCAGTCAAGCCTCAGATGAGACTTCAGCCTTGGTTGAAGCCTTGATTGCAACCTCGTGAGCTCCTGAAGCAGAGGACACACTTAAAGGTCCCTCTTGTTTGAATTTGCCATTGGCACAACCAAGGCAGGGCGCTGGGGAAAGGCTCAAAAAACAACCCTGACCTTAACGTGGATGTTCTCTCTTAGCTGCCTTGAACTAACTACATAAAGAAAAGCCACCCAAAATAACATATCTAATCTTAGAGTCACCTTTCAGAGCCAGCAGAAGAAAAAGAGGAACTAGGAATCAACAGAATGAATGAATATAAGAATGAATGCATTCACTGATTCATTCAAATATCTTGCAACTTGGCAGGCTTGATTTCAGGCTTGTTTGGGGTATTGAGAGAAGTAAGCCAAACACAAAAGCATACATAGTATATGAGTCTATGTGTGTAAAGTACAAAGCAGGCAAAACTTATCTATGCTGTTAAAAGTAAGGATTTTTTGATACCCTTGTGGGGATACTGACAGGAAGTGGATGCAAGGGTAAATTCTGCAGGGGCTGGTAATATTTGGAATTTTCATCTGAGTTACACAAGCTTGTGAGTTTGTGTTGTTATGATACATGCATTTTAATGTATGTATATTATACTTCAATGCAGAATTTAAATACATACACACATATGGGGAACAAGAAAAAGGTCAAAAGGAAGCCTGAACAGGAAGAACAATTGCTGTCTATGCCCTTAGCACTGAATCGAGTGACAGAAATACTGCTTCATTCGTATCACCTGCTCTTATTCCACTTTGCTGCACAGCTTCCCTGAAAGATCCTCACTGTGAACTTATGACATGTTTTCGGGACTGTGAGAGCCTAAGAGCTGCTCTTAAGAGGCTACTGAAACTTCTCCTTTCATTTAATTTTGACATTGTAACTTGTTACATATACATAAATGAGTGGGGATTGTTTGATATTATTTCATTGTCACTTAATGGTATGAGCAGCCCTAATAATCACACAGGAATAGCAATACAAAAAAAAAAAAAATCCTAGAGTGATTATCATTATTCAGATTATTCTGTCAAGGTGAGAAAAAAGGACAACAAAGACATGCTCAGGAATGGATTTTGCCCTTTGTTTTCAGTCTTGATCATCTAGTTTTACTTTAATAATAATTAAAAAAAGAACAAAGAACAGAAGACCGTAGGTTTATCTTGCATCCATTAATAGGATCTGTGCATATAAATGGATGGAAGAGTGACATTGTACTCAGCATGAAGGGTCTTTATTCATACTGAACTGAAAATATTCCTTCTTTCTCTCTCCCAGTTCAAGGAGAGGTATAATCCTTTCATAAGCCTGGTGAAAGTAATATCCCACCCACCCCATTCCCCCACTCTGGTTCTAACTATCCCACAGATTTAACGTTTCAGCTCATAGCTTTGATCTGAGAAGCAGTTGATGGCAGACGAAGAGAAAACTTTCTCTTCTACTCTTTTAATAATATGAGGATATGTACTACATATTACTCATGTCCACCCTACAGCTTGCCTTGAGGAGCCAAATCTTTCACAAGGAGGACACAAGAGTAACAGTCTATTCTCAACGTCCATAAAATGAGAAAACTGCACATAATTTCTGTGGGCATAAATAGCCTTTAACTTTATACACTGTTTACATAGCCTGTAACAAAAATGTTCCTGTTGTCCCACCCTAGTAAACCAACATAGCTTTGAGTACCTTCATTTTCATTATCACCAACAGCATATAGTAGCCTACTTTACACTTCTTAGGATTTTTTTTTAAAGAAACATCATAAATCCCTCTATTTTGAGTTGTCATCAGTAGACATATAGAAGTGTCATTGAAACCGGAGATGGGTATCTTTCTAGAACCAGAGACTAACATCCAGCAAGATGCCTCACAGCCCCTCTTTCTTTTACTCTCTGCTGTTTCATTTCCTTTCCTTCTCTGAAGCCTTCTATGTTTCTCTAATAAATACCTGGAGAAGATGACATCTAACAGATGGTTCCCAAGTTTACATGGTTTTATGCAGAGCCCACCTGGAAGCACAATATATCAACATCCTCACACTCCTATTGAAACTAAACCTGGGTTTTGCCTAAAGTCTACCTGCTTCACAGATCAGAAATAGCCCTAGGTAAAATTTCTGCAAGTATCCCATATTATTAAATGGGAGATGGATAGTTACTACAGAATAACCCAGGATGAGTTACATAGACACTTGTGAACATTCACTGCAATCTTGAAACAGGTAAATTTTCAATAGGTGGTTGTTGACTAAAAGAAGCTCATTCATGTGTTTATTCATCTTTTTCACAGAAAGCTTCAAAGAGCAGGAAGAGGCAGGGTAATACTAGAATTGGCAACTTGGTGAACAAAGAGTGTGTCTGTGAACACAGATTCAAAGAATAGGAGCAAAAAGAACGCATTTTAACCAGGAAAAAAGGAATGAAAAAATCTTCTCGGATAACTTTTTGCAAAGCATTTTACACATTTTAAGCATTTGATCAATGGGACTCATTCAAGTGCTTCAGTTCATTTCTAATTTGAATGATTGCTTTCTATTCTAGGTTTTCTGCATTGATTTGTTTGATAACCAATGGGAAATATCTTTACAGTGTTCTACAGATATGGATAGGCCTTCTGTGAACAGTGTTTTGGCTAAACTAAATAAAATGGGGTTGTTTAACATGTTAAAATTTCTGAGAAATACTGTAACTATGTACATTGCAAACCATCACTTAATACACATTATAAAAATTTCTGTCACTTACTAGCTGATTGTTTCAGTCAAGTTATTTAACCTACTTATATATTTTCTGATCTGTAAAATAAGAAAAATAACAGTACCAAACTTATGGAGTGAAGATCACAAGATTTAAAATTTAAAAGGTAGCACTTACAAGAATTTTTATAAAAGAGTAAATTCAGGGAACATGGCATTGAATTAGGCAGATAATTCACAAAAACAACAGAGAAAGAGCCAAAAGCTGCCCAAGGGACCTGCTTTGGGGGTCAGCACACCAGAACAATGCTTCACAACTCCCAGGAGGGTGAGGGACAGACAGACAAAGAAGCCAAAACCCCAAACTGTGAGTTATTAAACCTCCTGGCCACCAAGAAAGGCTACCCTCCCCCACCCCCGATATATTGAGTGGGGGTACAACCCCTGGCACATTGCAGTTGACTGAGAGGAGAGCAGGCTCTTCCTCCTTGCCAGCTGTTACAAGGGAAAAGGGAGAGGGAGTCAGGGGTCTTTTCTTCAATGAATTGGGCCCATGGAATGGGGCAAATAATAGGTAGACTTATTATTCTAGCAATGGAAGAACTTGTATCATTGATAAAAAGGCAGTGGCCACCATGGGTTCTGAGGGGAGGGAAAGGGAAGA
Source organism: Tolypeutes matacus (assembly GCA_026826555.1). Classification (NCBI taxonomy): domain Eukaryota; kingdom Metazoa; phylum Chordata; class Mammalia; order Cingulata; family Chlamyphoridae; genus Tolypeutes; species Tolypeutes matacus. The sequence continues at coordinate 1,797,811 of JAKSZT010034297.1, read as the reverse complement.
ATAGGTGCAACATGGGGAATTTGGGGGGCATCGGAATTGTACTGCATGACATTGCAATGACAGGTACAGGCCATTATACATTTGGTCTAAACAAATAAAATTGTGTGGTGCTAAGTGTAAACCATAATGTAAACTATAGACCACGGTTAGTAGCAATGCTTTCAATATGGGGTAAATGGGTGGAAATTTCTTTCTTGCTGTTGTAGATACTCTCTGTTTTTTGAGGATGGGCATTGTCTGTCATCATCCTTTTGTTAGTTGTCCTGGGCGAGTTAGATGAACTGGAGAGTAGGTGTTGGCTGCAACTCTGCTGAAATTCAGGGAAGAATGGATGGAGCATGGGGCATTTCTAGAGCATTGAAATTGTTCTGCATGACCTTCCAATGCCAAATACGGGTCATTATGCATTTTGTTAGGACTTATAAAAGTGTACGGTAAGAATGTGAACTATAATGTAAACCACTGACCATGGTTAGTGGAAATGTTCATCAATTTTAACAAATGTACTATACTCGTGTAAGATGCTATTAACAGGGGGAAATGTGAGAGAGTAAGGAGGTGGGGTATTGAGGATCCTCTATATTTTCTTATTGTTGAATTTTAATATTTCTTTGCATATTTTGGATAGAAGTCCTTCATTCATAATGTGTCTTATAAATATTTTCTTCCAGTCTGTGGCTAGATTTTGAATCTCTTCACAATGTCTTTAATGGAGCTTTATTAAAATCCAATTTACATTTTTTCATGAATATAATTTTTTTTTTTGGTGTTGCATCTCAAATCTCATCATCAAACCCAAGACCATGTCAATTTTCTCCCATGTTCTCTTGTAGAAGTTTTATGATTTTACATTTTATATTTAGATTTATGATCCATTTTGAGTAAATTTTTTGTAAGGTGTCTAAGTTAATTTTTTGTCATATGGACATCCAATTGTTACTCCATCATTTGTTGAAAACAATATCCTTTCTCCAATGAATTTTCTTTGTGCCTTTGCCAAAAATCAGTTGACTCTATTTCATATGGTTCTAATTCTGGACTCTCTATTCTTTTTCATTGACCAATGTGTCTATTATTTCATTAATACTATGCTTGCTTGATTATGGAATTTATGTTAATTCTTGAAACTAGGCAGTATTTCTTCTTCTTCTTCTTTAGTATTGTGTAGGCTATTCTTGATCCATTCCCTTTCACTGCAAATTTTAGAAACAGTTTGTCAATTTCTCCCAAATAGCTTGCTGAGAATTTGATTAGTATTGTGGTAAGACCAAGTTGTCAAGAATTGGCATAGTGACAATATTGGGTCTTTCAATCCATGAACATCAAACATGTCTGCATTTATTTAGAGCATCTTTGATTTTTTTTCATCAGTGTCTTATGGTTTACAGAAATGGCTACTTATAGTATTGTGTCAATAAATATGCAAGATGATCCCGGAGCATCTTGGAGTGCAAGAAAGGCAAGAAGAACTCAAAAACAAATAAACAAATACAATGATAAGGGTATATGAAAAGGATCTAGGCACAAACCGAAAGAGTTTACAATGGCCAAAGCTGAAAACATTTGAGTAAGAAAATAAAGTATTGGATTATAGCCAAAAGTATAAAATAATACCTATGAATCCATACTTATATAAATATATTGTTAAATAAATATATGAGGAAGATTAGATAAATCTCCCATGCCAAAGAATTTCAAATAATTTATTTAGATAAATTATGTAGGTGTGGAACATGACTTCCCAGTGTGGGCTGTCATGGTGACTTCATTTCAAAGAGTACAGTAATGAGGAGTGGAGGGTGGGAGTGAGAAACAGAGAAATCTGGTAAGCACTACCTCAACCAGGAAATCAAGCTTAACCTCATGAGTGATAAGCAGTCATATCGACAGTATGAAAATGGCAATGTTACCTCCTTGATCTTCCTCCTCAAAAACCTTCCCCTAGTCCACTTATGAGAAAACCATTAGACTGATCGCAATTGAGGGAAATTCTACAAAATACTTGACCAGTACTCACAACTATCAAACTCATCAAAAACAAAGTCTGAGAAACTCTCACAGACAAGGGGAAACTAATGAGACATGCTGAATAAATGAAAGATGGTATCCTAGAAAAGAAAAAGGACATTAGGTAGAAACCAAGTAAATATGAATCAACTATGTACTTAAGTTAAAAATTTTGTGTCAATATCAGTTCATTAATTGTGATAAATGTACCATACTAATGTCAGATATTAATAACAGTGGGATGTGGGTATGGGATATATGGGACTCTGCAATCTTCACAACTTTTTGGTAAACCTAAAACCATACTAAAATTAAATGTTTTCTTCTAAATAAGAGAGGTCCCACTCACTTCAGCATGCAGTTTACTAAAAAAAAAAAAAAAAAAAAAAATCCCATTCCATAGCTGGAACAGATATCTTCTCAATATGTACCCAGAAGCATGAACCCCCTATATCAATGCTGATACTGGGACACAGTAGTTATAGAAGAGAGAGCCTTGCTGTCTGATTAAATAGTCTTGGGGCTTTGGTTTTGACTACAATATTTCCTAATTAAGTGCATTTGACCACACAAAGTCATTCTATCTATATCTTTTTACTGTACAATATTGTAACACTTAACTTACATGCTATATAATCCTTATATAATATAAATTGTGTGATAATAATACTTGACATGTAGAATGTATTTTTTTCTAAACATTTACACAGTGTTTTGCATAGTACCTAGCTCACAAAAGAAGCTTAATAAATAGTATCTATTCTGGCTATAAATAATTTCAATTTATTTAAGCAGGAATTAAATTTATAGAACTTCCTTCTCTGATTGGTTCTGGTTAGGTTTGGCATGAGATTTGGAAGGCAGATGTGAGGAAGGCAAACAGAAGTCAGTGTAGCATACCAGGCACTGGGGCAACTCATACATAACATGGCAGATTGGCAAGCTCACTACGTTAGCATGGTACGGTACCCTAGCACACATCTCCATCAATTCATTTAGTTTTTCTGAAACCTGGGCCAAGTAAATGGGCAGCTATCTGATGAAGGGCACCAGCTTCTTCTTCAGGTTACCCATCACATGTAGATTTGACATGTGGGAGACTGATACAGGTTCCAGTTTGTACTAATGGGATTCAGTTTGTCATCTTGGATTCCAGTGTATTTTTGGTCTTTCCCACTTCACTTCCAGCTTTCTTCCCAATACCAGAGACAGGGACAATAGTCTTTAATAGATTTCTCTATCGTTCCTATAATTATATTAGGTCCAATCCCTGTAAATAACTCCCTTATTCTTTATACTGTTAGTGGTTCTGCTTATTGGATATGCACCTGCATGATCCACTAACTATTATTCTTACCAGTTACATGATCTTGAGCAAATTACTTAATATCTGTGTACCTGGGTTTTCTAATTTGTAAAATCAGAATTCACTTCATAAGGTTGTGCTAAGGTTTGGCATAAAGCAAACAGTCATTAAATATCAAATTTTATGTAGTAATAAAATAATTATTCATTATGCTAGCCTTAAGCTAAAAGCATTGGATTTGAAAAGGAATAACATATAAGCATCTCAACACACTTATTTCAAAGTCATTTGACTTTACTTGGTCAAACACTCTCCACCAACCCCAAGGATTTCTTGGGCTCAAGACATTCTTGTTGCTTGCAAATATTTGTAATTGATAGATATTGATGAGCTCTGAATAGTCTTACATGATTATAAAGAGAAGATTCCTTGGTCGTCATGCTCCCTGACAAAAGGAAAATCAATAAAATCATCTTTAACAGTGGCACAAATGTGATTACATTGACTGCAAGGTGTTTGAGTGCAGACACAAGGGATATAAACTTGTTCTCTTAGAAAGAGGGATGTCTCTGAGACAATCCATCCATGGCTTCTCACCTGTAGCTTCCTGAGATCTTTAAGGTCAATGTACGGCCTTGAGAATGTATGTCATTCCCCATACTTAAAAGCACTCTACATCTTCCTTCTTATGCTTCATCCCTTCCATGTTCCCCTTTTCTCCCTCTATTTCCCCACCTCTCTATGCCTACATTTCCATGAGGTTATTTATATGCTTCAGTGTATATTTTCCCTTCACTTTTACTACTCCTTCTAATATACATCCACATAATTTCAATCATTTATCCATTATAAAGTTACTATAATATTTATCTTCAGAGGATGCATTAAAGACTTCACATATAGGAGAACTCCTGTTTTCCTGATGGCGCTATTCTGAGAATTATACTCCAATTTCCATTTTAAGGTGACATCTCTGGACTCACAATGGAAATGTTATACAAATTTATGATCTTTAACATGCTTTAACTTATTTAATGTCAAAGCCCCTGGACTTTGCCCAAACAATATACCATGAAGTCTATTATGTTTATGTGTGTAATAATTTCCTCATAGATCTCTCATTCCTTCAGTTGCACCATCTATAAAATGGAGATAATAATATGTAGCTGTACATTTCGTTGAGAAGACAAAAACAATATACAGAAGTCAGCTCAATGCCTGAAACACTTTAACAGATCAATAAATAATGGAAGTAGTGATAGGAATAGTAATAGAAGCAATACACATTTGCATTATAATTTCCCTTTTGGGAAAGGTTGAGCTATGCAGACTTCTATCTGTGTATCTTTCTAGCAATGGTGACAGATTTAGGAAATGGTTCGGGAAAAAAAAATAGCAGTCTGTCCTGATCAGGATAAAATAAAAAAATAAAAAAAAGATTAGAGAATAGAAGAGGAAAAAAGGTTTAATGGGGTGGGGCCAGGTAAATTGGGAGGCAGAGTAGAAATAGAAAATGTTTCAATAAAGTCTTGGGAAAGAATCATCCTTCAACTATATCTGTAAGGGATGGGTATCTTAGATTATGTAAGAAGGAATAACTTGTGTTTTGAATGAAGTAATCATAGGCAGAGCCAAGATATCAAAAATAAGGTTAAAAAGTATCAATTCAATTATGCTTGAAGAATGTGATATTTGTGGTAAAATTAGCCCAAGCATTATTTTCCAAGTAGTTCTGAGAGGTAGGAATCAACCACTACAAATTACAAAATCATGACTGGTCCTACATTCAAGCCCAAACATATAGTGTGTCTTCATAGATATATGAAAGCAAAGTATATGATATAAAGCAAAGCATTGGATAAACATCTCATAAAAATTTCAGGGGATATCTTTAAAACGTTGCTTTTTAATATTTGTACATCGCTGGCATTCTCTGTACTTAAAGAGCTCCTTTGCTATTTTGCTATATTTTAAAAAACAAAGTATAAGAATTTTCATAAGATTGGGAAAATCTTCAACACCCAAACCTCTCAGCCTGTTGTACAATAGGTCTATTTTATAAAATATGTCTTTCAAGGAAAATATATGATTGAAAAATAGAGAAACTTAAATCATACAGCTGAGAATGAAATAGTCCGGACTTATATTTCCCCTTACTACTCTCCTGTCCACAATAAATATAATTACTTATATTTACTTAGGTGTATATATTGTTCTCTCTGTCTTTTGAATATCTATACCTCATAATGTAACTCTTTATTACTTTATCCTCTTGTCAATTATTAGGTTATCTAATTATAAAACAAAAGTACAAACACACATATGCACACACACATTTATGGTTCTTTTCTCCATAGATCTATATGCATATCTTAATTTTTTCATTCTTTTAACAGCTATGCATGTATCATCTCTATTTATAGACTTATGTGCTTATCTATTCAGCATCTACAAATTTCATCATGTTTTTGTCTATATGAAATTTCTTGTGACGAGAATAGAAAAAAATGGCACAAATCTCATAAACCTGTGATTGCTGATCAACCTAATAATTAAACATTTAATTATAAAATCAAATTACAATCTCCAAAGTCCAGCGAATTCAGGAAATACAATCATAAGTCCAGAGTGTAAAGAAAGCAAAGTTAAAATTAATAATACATATGTACAGAAATCCCGCAATGGCTCTGAAAGGCAAGTTTTTGAGAAATGCATGCTATACAACAAAAGTGTATTGACAAAGGTGTCCTGTATTAATTTCCAGCCAAGGCTTCAGAATTTCACAAATGCATGTTTTGGAGCTGTCTTGACATGTAGTTGATTCATTTCTTTGACAGGCGAATGTGGGCAAAGGCTGAACTCCATGAGCTTTTACTTCTAACTCCATTTAGTTTTTGATTGCCTGGAATGGCTATGCAAAAATTATCTCACAACATTGTGGATTTTGATGCCAGTTAACAGACCTCTGGACATATACATAGCTTGAATAACTTAAGGAAGATTTGCCCTTTTGCCTATGGAATCAATAAACATGTCGGACCCTAAATATTAATTCTCATATAAGGGCAAAGAGACAAGAAAGACAATAGGATCATGGGATTGTCTGGGTAGAATTCCACCTTGGCTTTGCAACCTTCCATATATAATACCACGTTTTTACCTGAGTGTTTTTATTTCCCTTATGATAAATGCACATTTACTGATTTGAAAATATTTTTCAGTATTTCAAGTACCAAAATAAATCATTTGAATACAAATTTGAATACAGAAGTCTTATTTGCCTCAGAAGTGCTCTGGATAGCTCTGGATGAAGTATTGGCCATAGGAGTTTTCTCTGGAATAGGGAAGTGGGGCACACTTTTCAGAGAGGTTAACCAATGTATCAAGAAATAAGAAGAGCAAAATTGTGAATGAGTAGGAGATATATTTCTGAAGGACATAGAGACACCACCAGGATAATTAAACCGTGTTTAAGATAATTCCAATGACACATGAACAAGGCCAGACCGGGGGGCGGGGGGATGGAATAAAAGGGAGGGTAACAAAATTTCAGCATTAGCTACTGCTCTGAATAAACCTAAAAACTGTTGTTTAATTTGTACAAGGATGGATTGACCTGGTTTAAAGGCACAGGTAGAGATATAGCCTTAATGTTGCCTCTATTCTTGTAGCTATGATGGGTCAATTCTTTAAGATAATTTTTTATCTATCTCTTGCCATCTATCTATTCATCTATTTTCTAATCATTAGAGAGCAGGTTGACATTTTATACTTCCATTTACTTTTTCCTAAGAAAAATAATATTCACTTAGGAAAGCACCTTAAGTACAGCTATCAAGCTCAAGAAATTTAGCATTGCTATAAAAGTTTCAGTCTTTTCTTATATATATATATTATGGATTAAGGTTTGGACAAAAGAATCTTAAAATTAAAGAAATTAGGGATATAAATTGATGAGAATAAGGTCCTAAAAAGAGTCAGCAACCTGTTGGGGGAATAATACAATTGAGTAATTGTATTATTGTATTATTAATTTATTTATTAATAAAATATACTCATAATTTAGGAGGTACAGAAGAGCAAGCATTAAAGGAAGATTTGGTGAGAAGGACCAATCTTCTTCTCACCAAAATGTATTCAAATAAACCTTGTTTAATTACCATGATTATACTGCTCACCAAACTTGTTCTCAGACACAAGGTAGAAATAACTAGTCTTTTGGAGAGCTAATGCATTTTGCACTATTCACAGTTAACTGTCACCCACTCTTCTATTTGGATACTCAGATAATCTGTAAGCCACAGGCTACTCAGGGAAATCTTTGGGAACCCCCAAAATCCACATATCAGAAACTTTCACTTTCATCATAAGATACAGTATAAGACTCATTTATTATACCAACCGTGTGCATATTCCTAATGGAGGTTTAGCTTCTTTACTCAGAATAGAAATCACACCATCCTCATCCCATTTTAGAGATTTCAAATCACAGCTGTTATAGGCATTCATGTCAGGTAAAACAGCTGGATTTCTTTTGAGAGTGTTTATTTCAGTTCTTATGATTTCTTGCCCATGTTTTCCTAAAGAATTTCAATATTCTTCATCTTTCTGAATCAAATAAGACAAAAAATATAATCAAATCCATCAAGATATGTTTCCCTCCCTTTATCACTTTGCATTCTCCCTTTAAAAATAAAGAGGTATACCTCTGAATACTTTTAAAATCTATTCAAGACAGAAAGGTAGACATAAACTCTAAATTATAAGAAAGAGGTGGGTGGTTTAAGACAGTTTGTCAGTATGAACATTCTTTGATCTTTAAAGCTTCTATGAAATTCATTGATTTTTTTTATAATAAAAAAGAATATGAAAATGAATTGATTTAACCAAGATTTTGGGAGTTTTCTTTATTTCAGGACTAAAATATGCACTGGTCAGTGACAAGAATAATAAGTTAATTCATATAAACTGTAGTCAAAATAGTTTGCAATTTCACTATTTAGCTGCATGCTATGTTATTCATGGCCTTCCATAGAATCATAGCTCCATGCTCATTAGATGTGTGCTTTTAAAGCTTTTGTAGAGAAAAATTCTATAGTGCTGAAAGGTATTTTAAAACTAGTTCCTAGAGTGTCTGTATCTCCAAAAGGTGCACGAGTTTATCAAATTATAATGTGCTAACACTTTAAAGACTAGAATATGAAATGCAGTTTAAATTCAATCCAGTGGTTTTAAAATAAATGTGACCCATTTTGCCTTAAACCGTTTTTAATACATAAAATGGAAAATATTTTCACATAACAAGAAACAATTGTGATACATAGGAAGATAAAAGCAAAGAGTATTACATAGTTTCCCAGCTCTCTTCCTACCTGTCTACCTGCAGCTTGAACAGTTCAGTCCAAAAGCCATTAGATAATACTGAGCAAGGCAGAAGTCCATGCCAGCAAAGGAAGATGGAGGGAAAGTGGGACAGCAGATAAACGTATTTTGGGGAAATCAAGGGGTAGGCAGAATAAGCAAATGAAGACTGAGTTACAACAAGAGGGGAGAAGGGATTATTGATTTAATAAATATATTGAGGATAAAGAGACTCATTTCTTACTGTTGGTAAAAGGGAAAAAATAAAATGAATCCTGTGCTATTGCTTTAGAATTGAAGGTATAGGTATGAACTTGTGGTTTTTGCAACATAGAAATATTAGATAGATGACAGATATATGATAGATAACTATGTGTGTGTGTTTGTATGTGTGTGTGTACACATCCATGCACATAAACATTCCTTGACTTTGTGCTATCCACTGAGAAGTTTTAGAAGCAGGACCACCTCAATAACAATAAACACAAACTATGCCCAAACTTTGGTTTCTAAATACTACTTTTAAAGGGAAACAGGTCTCTTTGTCTAAATGACTGATTCCAGGGCTGGGACAAAGAAAATGCAAAATGAACCCATAACATCTTACGGCGCCAGAAAGTAAGAATGTACCCAAAGATTGATGGGAATATGTAAAAGGCCATAGAAGCAACTTCAAAGGCCCCTGATGTCTAATTCTGAGACAATATAAGCCTTTAGTTAATGATAATAATAACTTATAACACATTAAATAAGATAGGAATCTAAAAGTCCAAAATAATATAAATAAATACATAAGTAAATAAATGGGAATTAGAGAAAATTTGTCTTTAGGGGAATGCCGACTATTGCATGTAGATGGAATGATGGAATTAAGAAAATCATCATTTTGCACCTATTGTAATAATAATTAATTCAGCCATAAAACTTCAATAAATGCTAAAATTATTGGGTAGTAGTTTAATTAGGAAAATCATGCTTACACAGGTTTTAAGTATCTGCCCAAATAGTATTAGGTACAAGGAGAAAAAGAATAATTTTACAGAGGAGAAACATGGCAGACACCACTTTAATCGAGTGATCAAAGTTACTGTCACATAAATGGGGAAAATCTTGTACTACCTGATGCAAAATAATGAAATATTATCTGTGATAGCATTGCCAAAAATGCATATTCTGGATCTAATCCCAAGAAAGTGTCAGATAAATCCTACTAAGGAATACTATAAAATAATTAGTCCATAGTCTTCAAGTTTAAAGACCATGATAGTGAAGGAAAGATGGAAGAACTGTTCCAGTGTTTAAGACTCTAAAGAAGTATAATAGCTAATACAAGTATGGTCCTAGGTTTGACCCTTTTTCTATATTAAGGGAGAATTATTGGAATAATTTGGGATATTTGAACGATTTTTGGATTCAAAATCAATAGTGTATCTCTTAAAAGTCCATCTCTTAATTTTGATGGTTGTATTGTGGTTTCAAAGCAAAATGTTCTTAGGAGTTGAAATTATTGAGTTCATAGGGGTTGGGATTACTGAGGTATCCATAAGTGATGGGGCATCATGCAGCAATTTATTCTCCAATGGTTCTGCAAAAATTAATTAGATTGCATTTGCAAGTTTTCTCTAAGACTGAAATTATTCCAAATTAAAAATAAAGAACAAAAAAGACATAGAGTGCATTTTACAAAGGCCCCCCTCCAAAAGAGGGTTTGAGGGTATTTACCATTTGAGGGTATTTACCACATTTAAAAAGAAAAGACATAATACTAGTGGAAACACAAGATAGGAGAATGAAAATAATACATAGCCACATGTTTTTCAGAAAGAAATTGATAGAAATTTTGTTAAAAATTCTAACTTTTTTTGACTGAATTCTTGTTCACAGAGAATAAGTTCACTTGTGACATTGTTAACTGGCCTTCATAATTGCTTCAGGGATAAGGCTTTGGAAAACAGTGAGATTTGCCTTATCAAAATATATTTTACTAATAAGTCTTCTCTTGACATACAATTGTCATCTGATATTTCAATTAATATTATTTTTTTCTGGAGCATGCATTCTCCTTTTGAATTTATCACCTGGAAGCCCAGAGTCAATTCCAGTTACTCTCTTTAGCCTCTATCTATTGATGACACTTCAGCCCGTTATCATCATGTGGCTCTCAGTTAATTTTTTATTTTTACTTGAATTTCTATGCAACATAGTGTTCAGGTATATTTAAAGTGATTATATTCCTATCTTGAAAATTGTCTATTACATCACTCAAACTTCTCCTTGTACAATTTTCATCTCAGTTATTCAATTTAATTTGCAATGTATGCTGGTCAAGAGCTCTACCACGTTGGAAAAAACATATACTATTACATATATGCAACAGAATTATAGCACTCACATAGACAAAATTCTATCAAGATATTATCAGAGATCATTAGAGCATACAGTTTAAGCCCATGGGAGCTATATCCAGATGCTTAGACTTACATGCTAGCTCTTCTACTTCATATCTGGCTTTAGATTTTCCCCATTTTTTGGTTTAAAAATAATGAGTGGTAGGAAGGTTAATATCAGCAATAATATCTTAAGATTGTTGTGGATATTAGAAGCATTTAACACAGCTTCTGGCATATTGTGACTTTTTTTAGTACATATTGAACATCATTAGAAGAGTCTTAGATCTCAAAGAAAACCTCCAGTGTCATGTTTTATATAACCACGTACCAACAAAGCAACAATGCATATCAACTTCGATGCTACTTGTTTTTTTCATCCCTTTATCCACACTCTCATCAATATATCCTTTTGAATAAAATAGGGCTAATTCCAATATATGCATTTGTGAAGCTTAAAGTTAAGGCTTGTCAAGCAATATTTCATTGACCAAAACACTCATATCATACAGGCAATTTTGTTGAATAATATTAGGAGAAGTAATACAGAGAGGGAAGGTTGGAAAGAAACTATATTTTTGGGAAGTCAATTCTGTGCTAGGCCAAGTCAGCACTTTAAATATACTCAATGAATTTTTCCAACCATACTTTTAGGTAGGGATTATCATTAACAATATACAGATAAAGTGAGATTTAGCTGAATTATGTTGCTTGTCCATGTAGAACAAATATTTTGAACCAAGTATCCTGATGATCTATGTCAAAGTCAAATAAATAGTTCATTTTACCTAAACCCAGGTCTAGACATACAGAGTTAAAATACCCCCATCCCAATGCACTTTGACATACAAATTATACATCTAAAATTTTTGGAACTTTATAAAAATGTAGATAAATTTCCATTGAAAAACCAACTTTGACAATGCTAGTTTGGGATTCATAGTTAAGATCAGACAAGGCCGTATATGATTCTTTATACAGTACTGCTATAAAAGTGAATTGTCATCAAGTTCTGAAATTCACAGTAGAATATAAAAGAGCTGTGTCTCCAGCTTCCAAATAAGATATTTCTAAAATAATTTGGCTGCCATTTGGGCAAATATATACGTGTGTTATGTCTTGACAGCTTGTCAACTGGCAGACAGTTCTTGAACATCACATTCATTTCAATTTAATATTGCTAAATTTCTCAATTAGAATTTTATTTTTCACTCTCTGCACAATGAAATCCCCAAGTTCTTGCTGGCATTCCTCAGAGTGTACAGGTGCAGGTGCTGGCATTTCTGCAGTAGCAAAGGAAGAAAAATGAAAGGAGGAGGGAGGGGAAGGAGGAGACTGAGAAAGAACACAGGTAATGGGAAGAGAAAGGAGATAGCAGCTGACCTTCATGCCGATATTCACCTTCATGAGAAATGAAGGGAATAATTCACACCTGACAATAAAATAGTGCAGCTGCTTCTGCTTCCTTTAACCAGAGAGGCTGGAGTCAAAAAGAAACCAGACACCCAATGCATAAAATCGATACATAAGGAAAGGCCCAAAGGTAAGGTGGGAAATAGATTTAATAAAAATCATTTTAAAAACCACAGCAAAACCCAATTATTGAACTGTTATTTACTTTATGGCATACCGTTACCTTTGTTTTATCATGCGGTTCTCACACAAGGAAAGCAAGGTGGAAATTATTATCCTTGCACTGTAGCTAAGGAAAATGGGTAATGATTTAACCTCCCTGAAACTCAAAGTCACCCAGATAATAAGGGATGAAACCAGAATTCTAAACTTAGTCTGTCTTCAACTTATTTTCAACTTCCGTTCATTGCCTGTGGTTTTTGTTTTTTAAAAAACTCTATGTTTATATGTGAGGATGGATTATTTCTTTTAGTCTCTACTCTCTTAGCATAGAACATTTTTAGATAGGGAAAAATATGTTATACATATATTTACAGACACACATACACACTTCATTGTGTAGCTAATGATACCTTCAAAATTCTTTCTTTAGCTGAAAATGGCCATGAAGTTTACAGAACTTTCAGATTTTTTTTCTCAACATATTTGTTAGGCACATGATTCACATGCACAGAAATGGGGGCTTCTGACACATTTACAATAAATAGATAAACACTTGGTCATTAAGATGTAGAAATTATAATAGTGAGGCAAAAATAACAGCCTTCTTGTTCATCATTTATTAACAATTAAGATAAAGTATGCTGCATGTATGTTAGGCGTCATTGATTTCTTAAAACCACCTTACTCTAGTATGGATGCAAAGATGAATTAGGCAAACCTGCTGCCCAAGTGGGTTGACCAAACAAGAATCAAAAAAGTGCAAAAATATGTTTCTCAATTCCTGTTTGTATATAAGAATCTAAAAAGTACAAGCATTGAGGCATTTTTTGTTTGCTTGTTTGTTTTTGTGGTGGTGGTGCTAATGATAGATAATTTTCTGTTAGAAAGTCATCAATATTTCTCTAGAAAATGTGTCATTCCAGTTAGCCATAGAGGAGTGACTGGGTTTTAATAAGAAGGAAAAAAAAAATTAAAATAGAATCCCCTACACAAAAATAAAGTGGTGTCCTGGCAGGAGAAATACATCGGTGAGATATAAAGATTTGAACTCAATTCTGATTTACTGCTGCAGTGGGTATATCTACCAAAGTTGTATTGGAGGTAAGAAAGAAGAGATCAAGGTAAATCAGCCTATGACTATCCCCCCAGGCTAAGGAGCTTGGGAATCATTCAATGAAAAATGAATGCTTATAGAATATATAGAAAGATTTTCTCTCTCATAAATGCAGAGAATATTTAAGGATTAACAAGGATAGAATGAAGTATATTATTTGTAAGATTACTAAAATAATCCAGTGGGAGGCATTAAGATCTGATCTAGGAGGGTGGTAATAAGAACAAGATGAGATGATGTATTAAGATTCCATTGCAAAGTCAGAAGTGACCATAATTACTGACTAAATGGGCAAGATGCCGTTGAGGTTTTAAGTAGGAAAAAGAATTCAACGATGTTTCCTACATTTTGAACATGGGGTTTTAGGGTATATTGGGATCATAGGTAAAATCATAGAAGTCAGAAAGCAGAAAGAAATTTCATAAGGAAAATTAATGTTGGATTTTTAGTGTGGAGTTTGAACTATATTTGGGACATCTATGTAAAAATGTACCTGATGCAGTTAGGAATGTGGATTCCCACATTAAGCAGGCAGATGGGGCTGAGAATATGATTTTAAAGTAACTCATATTAAGCAAATGGCTGAAGCTATGGCTTCACCAAGGGGAACAATGAAAGAAAAGAGAGAGAGAGGAAGGGAAGAAGGAAATAAGAGAAGAAACAGGAGGAAGAGGAGAAGGAGGAGGACAAATAAGAGGAGGAATGCAAAGAAAATAGAACTGTAAGAAACAAAACAATATTAAGGAGTAAATGACAGGAGAAAGTCATTCAAACATCAAAGAACAGAACAAGTATAAAAGGAGAAACAGGATGATTCCTTTTCAGAAATAAAGGAAAACATGAAGGAGAATAATATATTTGCAAAATAAGGAACCTATTCTATCAATGCTTTTTTTTTTTTTTAATTTGAAAGTTATATCCCAACTGATTCTCAACAGAATATCACACCTACACACACACACACACACACACACACATGCTTCACACTAGATTAAAATGTCAAGAGCAGAGAAATGGATGTGGCTTAAGTGGTTGGGCTCTGGTCTACCATATGGGAGGCCCTGGGTTTGGTTCCCGGCGCCTCCTGGTGAGGACAAGCTGGTCCACGTCCTTAGAGAGCTGATGGCCCGTGTCCATGGAAAGCTGGTGCAGCAATGTGATGCAACAAAGGGAACAAAGGGTGACAAGCAGACACAGAGGAAATGTGCAGCAAATAGGCACAGAAAGTAGACAGCGAGCACAAGCGGTGGCAGTGGGGAGGGTGAATAAATAAATAAAAAGAGAATCTAATAAAAAAATGTTAAGAGCACATTTGAAAGGTAACAAGCATTGAACTATGCATTAAACAAGAAAATGGATATCAAATTTAGCTTTGAAAACCACAACCAATATTTCACTTGTATTTGTATCAACAATAAAGATGTTGTTGAGGGCACTGTTTGTGACAGTTTGAAGCTTTTGTGAATGCCAGAAAAGATCATGTTCTTAGAAGAAATCCTTTTGTGTGGATGTGGGACCCTTTATAATTTCATTTGATTCAGTTAAGGGAACTTTTGATTAGATCACCTTTGATTAGATCACTTTAAGGCCTTTGATTGAACTACATGAGACATAACCCAGGTTGGGTCTCTGCTTTCTTGCTGGAGTCTTATATAAGCAGAAAACTAAAAGCAGAAACACATAGTTTCTGCCATTTTTACCCTGCCATGTGAGGGAGGACTCCAGGATCGCCCAAATCAAGGCATCACCAGAGATACTTTGTCACCAAAGGTTGGCTTCTGGTGATCCTGGACTTTTGCCAGCCTTTGGTGACAAAGTATCTCTGGTGATACCTTGATTTGGACATTTTTACAGGCTTGGAACTCTAAGAATTTACCCCAAATAAATTTCCATTATAAAAGCCAACCAATTTCTGGTATTTTGCTGTAGTTGTCTAGCCTTGTAGCAAACTAAAACACTGTTCATCCAGATATTTCTTTCTGGTCTTCATATCTTAAATATTTGTAGTTTTCCTGACCCTGTAAATATAGTTCTTTGTTAGGTTTTCCTCTGGCAGAAAATTTAGTGTCAAATGTTTGGGCTTGGCATGATGAATGGACATGTTTACATTCAACATCCTGGTCTTTAAGTTATATCCCTACCTGTCTGTTTTCTTTGTTTCCTCATGTTCATCTGGTACTAATTGATGTGATCTTGCTGCATATATATATATATATATCTCCTTACAGGTTGTCTTAAATGGAATTTTAAACAAAATAAGGTATATATTATATATATAGGCGAATGTATATTTTGAAATTCAGACCCTGCCTACTACTTTTGTCAGACAAGGAAGAGTTCTAAAATACCTCTAAATATAGAAGTCTGAGATCAGAAGTTTCCTATATTAATGCCAGGGTTTGGGGTATTTAAGCAGATCCAAAAAGCAACACAAAGATTAAAACCCTATTTTGGGATATAAACTTGCTTTGTAAGGTATTATGGATATCTAACTTTCTAAAAAACAACCCCCTTTTTTTTTCTTTCTTCTTTTTTGTAAAGTGTAATGGTAATTCAATGGCTCAATAAAAATGAAAGTAGGTCAATGATGTTAGCAGTTCTCCTAGAAAAGGTGACTTAAGGTCAAGTGGCCACAAAAATAAAGTCTCTTTGGTAATTGTGAATACCTAATCCACTCTAGACTCTCTCTACCAGCTCAATCCAATATCTGGCTGGCTACAGACCTAGACTTTTCTCTATTCCTCTATGTGCTGCATCTGCATGTGAATATACACAAACAAATAATTAAACAGCAAGCAAATATCAGAAGGATTAGCCTGGCATGTTGGAACAAATCTTGATAAATCCGCCTCAGTAACAATTCTTGAACTGCAAGGTTACGAGAGGAATACAAATTCAGCCTATTTAAGTATTGTTGTATAAGGAGAAATATTTTAATAAAACTGCTCCGTCAATTCCTATTACTAGGGGACTAAAGCTATTGAGCTGTAGAACTTAGGCCAAAAAAAAGGCGGGGAGTAGGGATTTGGATATACAAATTAGAGATAAGATGGTAATAAATATCTTTTGTTCAGTAGCACACCATCCTTGATGGCAGGAGCTATTTCAAAGATGCCCCTTAATAGTTCTGTGAAATTGGATTCATACGTACCCAAAATGGACATCTCTGGCACTGTAGCATGATAGGGTCCATTAAGAAACTCTGGTGCATTGTCGTTGATGTCTTGAACTTTAATAATAAATTCAGAAGGAGGCTCAAGAGGTTTGTTTGTCTCCCAGTCCACTGCCTGGGCTGTTAGGGTGTACTCAGCCTTTTCCTCTCGGTCAAGTCTTTTAATAGCATGGATATCTCCTGTTACATCATTTATTTGAAAGATTGTCCCAGCTCCATCGCCTGATAGGATATACTTGATTTTTTTGCTCCCAGGATCCAGGTCTGTGTGTAGCTAAAATGAAAAGTGGCATTAGTTAGTGATAAGACAATCTGCAATGTTATATTTTAGCTGCATCCTCATTGAGTATTGTTCTTTCTTTTTATATTTTTTATATTCATTGTAATTTCATCAATTCCTGCTAACAGTAACTGTACAAAGAGTTTATGCAGCCACATTATAGATATTTTTCCTTTTAAACTGGTGATAAATTTATCAGAATTTATTATTAGCTACTGTATATAGATGACTGTTTATAAGACAAGAACTTTGTGAATCAATTCTCATACAATAATTCTCTTAATTTTTATTTAAAAACTCAATGAGTTACAATATTTCATATGACATATGAAAAATCTGAGGTTGGACAAGGCACATAATAACCACACCAGAGTTCATGTTTGATGTAACCAAGTGTGGAAGGCACAGAATTCAACTCAGATGTTTCAATAAGATTTTTTTCCCCTTTGAGTTTTTTTTTTTTTTTTTTTTTTTTTTTTTTGAGGTATAGTGTGCTGGAGATTGAAACCACTGAGCCACAGCAGCTTCCCTGAGTTAGCCTTTTCATTTGTTTTGCTTGTTGTTTGCTTTTTTGGGGGTGGGGAGGGGGAGGCACTGGGAACCAAACCTGAGAGGGACCTCCCATGTGAGAGGTGGGAGTTCAACCACTTGAGTCACATCCACTCCCTTTCCTCTTAGATTTTGATTCTTCAGGTCCAGTAAAAAAATTTTCCCATTTTACCGAGAAAGATACTGAAGCCAGAAAATGTGAGTATTTTTACCAAAAATGGAAGCTTTATGAAAAGTGAAAACTTTGTCACTTTCAGGCTATGGCAATCAATATTTACTTAATACCTAATCTGCCTTAATCATTTTGGTAGGTTCTGGGGAAAACAAAATCCCTGATTTCAAAGTTCTCATAGTTGACCCTGAAAAAAGAGACAGGTATGTCCTTATATATGGTAATTTTCCTTTATATTATGTTGACTCCTGTTTTAAAACAAAACAAAACGATATATATCTGTATGTATATGTATTCTTTAGTTTGCATTTTTAAAAGTCCATTGGATTATAGTTGCAAAATATTGCTTAAATGTGCAAATTTTTATTTTAGCTCAGTTACTTAAATGCCAATATAGTTCTGGTTGTTTAACTGTGAGGTTTCAAATACTTGTTCCTTAAAACAACAATGACAACAATAACAAAAGAAACTATCTTGTGGAAAGAAGCTCCTAGAAATTCAAAAGCCATTGTGTTCTCTTGAGATCTCTTTTATATGGAAGAGGCTTTTTCTCTTTTTTCATAAATTTAAATTGTATTTAGTACTTTAAATGAAAAGAAAGGATTGTAAAAGAAAAGATGTAAAATAGCAAGAGAAAATCCTAAAGAATGTAGATCTCCTACTTTATTTTTGAATATTTAAAAAATGTTAAGGCATAAGATTGCATCAAATATTTATTGTATCTCAAAATGTATCCCTTTAATTTATTGTATTAAATTTATTAACAGGAACAAATACTGAAATGGCAATTTATCTTAATGAATGTGGGATTATAATTCATTAATGTGATATTAATCCTAATTTATGATCATTTAAATTTATGTGCATTTTAACATTTTATTTTGCATTTTTATTTAAAAAAATTAAATTTGAATAATATATCATTCATAGAGACTGCCATTCACATACAAGGCATTCCAGAGAAAGAGAAGATATTACTATGCGTGACTCTTGAACACATTTTTATTCATTGAAAATAGGCCATTCAAATTGGTTTTATTATTTTTCTGTTTTATATTATATTAGAATTTATGCCATATTTTCCTTAAATTTATCAATAACCTCTTTTTTATGATTGGTAAAATTTGTTTTAATCTTAATTTAGATCTTGATGTCCATTGTGTTAAAAAATAACTGAAGTAGAAAAAGGAAAAAACAAGTTTTTAAAAGAGCATAAAACAAAAGCTAAGGTTCAGGTCTCCCTAACTATGTGAATTGCGAAGTTCATGCATTATTTGAGCCTCTGTTATTTTGTCTATAATATGTTATAAAATATTTACCAAGCAGAATTGATTTTAAGATCTAGCTTCACAGTTTTGAAAAATATTTGAAAAATTGAAGTGGCCATAGGAAGTGTGCAATAACTAAAATGATTTTTATTGCGTATCATATTCAACCATATACAACTATTTGAAAACACTTTGACAAGTACAGTTTCAACTTAAGCAAATTCCATGTGAAGATAGCTTTACACATATAGCTCTCTGAAAAATTGAAAACAACTTAGTAAGCATTATAAGCTTCTCCTTTTTTTGGGAAATTCATTTTAGCCTACACCAGTAAAGTCCAGATCCCTGGTCCAAATGCCAATGATAATTCTGAAAAACAGAATATTGTGTGTCTATAATCATTCATTTCCTCCTCTTAATTGTATCACACACACATGTACACACACTTTCACATAGTTCTTGTGGGTAACCAATTTAATATTACAAAGAGAAGACTTGTGGGTGCACACAAATGGCAATCTACAGGTAGTAAATGACATAAGAATCTGGAGCACAGAAGATTCTGGGTGCCTGGTTGCCAGTTGCTGCTTTCTACATTGGTTGTAACATAAGTCTGTCAGAACATGCTCAATTTAACACAACTGTCAAATTGACTTCTCTGTCAATTTATCCCTCTCTATGAGATTATGTAACTAAAGATATTATCCCCAATATGCTGTATGTTCACACATTGTTCATGATCTGTATGTATGAGGACCATCTCTCCCTGGGGCTGCTTCTGCATGATAATTAAAACAGGATAAGAACCACATGCAAATGGTCCTGGGGCAATGAGACTCTCTGGACCAGCTAAAGTATTAAAGGTCTCATTATTCATTTAATAAACATGTGCAGAGCAACCCAGACTTTTCAATGCACTGTCCTAGGTGCTGAACCTAGAGCACTGAACTACAGAGACACAGACTCTGCCTGCAAAGACTCATAGTTTAGTGGGAGATAAACATAAGTAAACAAAAAATTAAGGGGAAGTATAGTTGTTGTTGCTATTATTATTATTATTTATTGACTAATTATTATTTGGTGAACAACTTACATGCAGAAATCTAATGTAATTCTCACAATAAACTAGTGAACATTTCTCCATTTGCCAATGAGAAGAGATTCATAAATTCTTAGGGAACTTGTCCAGAAAACACATAATCAGCAAATGGCAGTCATAAGAGCACAAGCCTTAAAGTCAATTTCCTGGGTTCAAATGCATTCTAAGAACTATGCTAGGGAAAGAACAGAGGGCTGAGAGAACATAGAGAAATTTTACTTAACCCTGACAGTGAAGTGTAGAGGGACATAAAAGGTCTCCTCTAAGAAGTGATGATTAAACCTACAGAACCCAAAAAGGGAGGAAATCTATTCCTGGCAGAGTGAGTAAACTCACTGTTAGAGAAACTAGAGATGATTTAATTTGGAGAGAGCATGGAGTTGAGAGGAGAGAAGGTAGCAAGAAATAAAAATAGAAAGGAAGGTAGGAGCCAGGTTATGCAGTTTTTAAACCAGATTTAGAGTCCGGATTTGGCCAGAAAAGCAATGAGAGACCATAAATAGAGGGGTTTCAATGAGGATCCCAACATGGCTGTAATTTTCTTTCAGTAAGATTGAATTGGTTGGTGTGTGCCTACAAGCAAAGGTCATGGCAATGAAGGGAAAGAAGAGTTAGGAGAGAAAGCTTAGACACCAATTCACAAAGTTTTCTCAATTATGGCTCCCAAATCCAGCCAGCACCAATGATCTGCAACCGGATGATCTACAACAATGATCTACAACCAGATGAATCCCAACCCATATGGCCACCCACCACAGCCTGTTTGGAGAAGCACAGAGCATCAGGTGGACAAAGAGTGATCCCAATTTATCATTCCAATTCTTCAAGTTCGGGGAGCCTAACAAGACTGAAAATAGAATTGAAGTGTGTATATTAACATCATTACAATCTCATCATCTTCCAAATATTTGTATAACATTTCCCCATTTAAAATACAAGTTCATATTATAAAAGACATGAAAGGAAGTATTGGTATTTTCACTATTCTTTTTATTCCTACTGTCTACTAAAGTGCCTAGCATACTGTAGGATGCACAGTATGTGAAGTGAATGTAAACAAAGGGAAGACCATTTTCTCATCTGATTTTTAAAACAATGATTTAAGGAAGGGAACAAAGGAATTTAGAAATGTTAGGCACAGAGATCTAAGATTTGTCAACTATAAATGCAAAGCCCTTGAGCTATCTCAAGTATGTGTTCAATTTTGGCACCCAACATAGGAACTAAGAAACCACAGATGGGTGGATTGTTGTAAGGAATGATGGGGGATGAATGGATAGATGAATTGGCAATGGATGGATATGGAGAGATGATAGAAGCAATATTCTTATAACTCCGACACATTAGTGTTCTCACAATCAGAGTAAGGGCCCAGGACTTCAATACCACCTACATACCCCCTCTCGTGGCTATGCACATTTATTGTGAGAAACAAACAAACAAACAAAAACAAACATTCAATCCACTTTCCCACCCTCTCACATGGATCTCCAGGACCCTAAAGTAGTCCTAAGACAGCAGAAACTAGAAGAGATGAATTCTACTCCATAAGTGCCTATTTTAATATCAAATTGTGATTCAGTTACTAGAAAGGATAAGATTGTGACATTCTGTCCACCTCTTCATATAGAGTGAGAGATGAGGACTGGAATCAGTGAACTACAGAACTCACCACCTCATCTGAAAATTGGTTAGCTCTGGCATCAGAACTTAATATGAAGTTCCACACTATCTAGAGGGATTTCATGGGTAAGTCTCTCAAATTGCTTACCTTCCTCTCAAGAAGTGTCTAAGTAACAGATAGAACCCTAAAGGGGTCAAAAGGGATCAAATAAACATCAATTTCTTTTTGTTTTCTCATCCATGTTTTTCATGAATCTCATCCTTGGAGAGAATAGCAAGCTCAACACTCTTGAATCAAACTGCATTTTTAACACACACACACACAGTTAGCACTATATTCCCAGTATGTAGTAAAATGCTTGTCAGGGAGAAACTATGATATCATGCTGTCAGTGGATGGACTGATAATCTAATCTGGTAAGAAGGATCATTTGATATCCAAATGGGACCAGGGACTTAGGTGCAATGTAGAATTCTGGGCATAAATATTGAAACAATGGGAACACAGCATTTCAAACAAGATCATGCACATAAGTACACTGGTAGGAGAGTGAAGGGACAAGTAAAAAGAAAGAGTAAGAAGGCCATAATAGCAGTTTCAGGATTCTGAATGGCTCCCCTCAAGGAGGGGTTAAATTTGAAATCTCCTTATTTGAACTTGTAGTTCAGCCCTCTTATGCACTACAGAACATCTCAAAAAACCATGTTGACTAAACATAGATTTTCCCATTTCAAGCGAGACTGAGATTCCATCAGTTTATTCATTCAGAACTAGACAACCACTTGCTCTTGATGCTTTAGAGCTAAATCAAATATTCTGGTGTCATGATGGATTACCTGATTACATAACTTTTAAGATGCCTTTATATGCTTAAATGGTAAATCTAAATTCAACCCAAAAATTGTTATCCTTCATCTAGTAGCTCCATCCCTAACAAATCACAGAAACAAATATAAAACTAAAACTACACAATTGGCATAAAAACACCCCAAGATTTTAATAAGATGAAGTTTGGAATATATAATTACTCTTGTGATCACACAGTATATGAAGAAAATAATCCAATGAAATAATAAAAATTCTCAAAATAATTCTCATATAAACCAACTTGTCCTTAAATTTGTCCT
The DNA here is from genome assembly GCA_026826555.1 of Tolypeutes matacus. Taxonomy (NCBI): domain Eukaryota; kingdom Metazoa; phylum Chordata; class Mammalia; order Cingulata; family Chlamyphoridae; genus Tolypeutes; species Tolypeutes matacus. The sequence goes on along the minus strand of JAKSZT010034297.1, from coordinate 1,774,770 downwards.
CAGTGGTGAAAGCCTAAAGAGAAAATACTCTTTGATTAAATGAATAGAACACAGCATCCTACACTAGAAATAACTTCTGCTTTGCAAAATTTTATTTAGCAATATTTTGCAGCAGGTAAATGTGTAGCATCCTGATATCTCAGACACTTTTTCTTTGCTTTCTGTGTCAGCTGCTGGTATACATATTGAAGAGCTTGACCTGGACATTGGGGACTAATGCCCAGAGAAATACAATATTGGAAGCAAGAACAAGTGAACTTCTGGGTTTTTTTTTGCTGCAGGGACCTGAAAATGCATTCAAGAAAAGGAATGCATTGCTCGTGCTAGTCTTTTAAATGGTAAGTTTCATAAGGGCAGGGCCTCTATGTCCATTATTCATCATGTAGCCTCAACAACAAGAATAGAACTTGGCACCTAGTAAATACTCATTAAAGTTTAATATATATATTTTTTCTCCATAGGACATATCTTAATGCCCTGCACCTTGTAATTGATTTTACATTTTGCATTTCCCTTTACTTAGACATATTTATGTAGTCATTAAAGTAATGAATCCTTTTACTTGTCTCTCTGAGACATATGCAGAACTCTTCCTTCTAAAACTAACTACCATGAATCAGTGATGAATAAACTGTATTATTTGTTCTTTAGTGTAGTCTTTATTAAATAAGGTTCAGGAGAAGCATTAAAGGTGTTTCCAATGGATAGGAAGGGAAGGATAATTGAAAAATATTCTTCTAAATAGTGAACTTTTAACTATGTTTTGGGCAAAATATTTTATATTGGGCATAATATTTCAATCTCTTCAAATTCTTAGCTATGATCAACCTAAAAGCCTTGCTTCCTTTTCTTTGTACTCTGTTCCTTGTTCATGTTTGGGCATCACTTTAATAATGAGGATTATTCACATTTATGGGGAGCCTAATGTGGCTCCATCACTGGACTCAGCACTTTATACACACTATCTCATTTAGTACTCCTAGCAACTGCGTGAGGTCACTGTTTCTATTATTCCCATTTCATGGATGAGAGGCTCAGGTTCATTAAATACACTGACTTTCTCAAGCTCGCATGGTTAATAAATGACAAAACTAGCTGTAACTCAGTGAGTCATATCTCAGAGCATACACATTTAAGCATATTTCTATAGGGACTCTCAGCAAGCTACCCTGGAGACTCCCTGTTTCCCTAGATGAGGAGGAGACAAAGAAAGAGGCCTATCTAGTTTGGCAATGAATGGCAAGAGAGATTTAATCTGTGCAAAGAGAAGCCATGTGTATGAAACCACACAGTCCATGCCACAATCTTTGAATCAAGTCATCCTCTAAAAGTTTGAAATAGAATGGAAATAGAAATAGAAAGACAATATGTTCAGCTAACAGGCATGCAAAGGGAGAATATTGACAAGAAAAGGCTGACACACTGTTTTGCCAAAAGACTTCCCAGGCCAACATTTATGACCTTGGCAAATTTACTACCATCTTCAGTCTGGACCGCAGCTTCACAGGTTTGGAAACATGATATGTCAGCCCTATAGCAAATCCATTGCTCTTAGCCAAACTCCAATAAAGAAAGTTCACAAGTCTCAACTTAAAAAAAAAAAAAAAAAAATAGGCACTGTGTTGATAACAAATAGACCTTCCAGAAGTCTGAAATACTTGTTGTCATGATGAGCAAAATCTCGCTTTAAATAAAGACCCAAATACAAATGAAAACAAATCATCCTTGTTAATAGTATTCAAAGAAGTAGGAGTTACATGGATTGATTCTGTTATGATGTCACAGAAAAATAACTTAAATATGTGCGCTACTCTCGGCCTCAATGCCTCATAATCATACTCTGCACAGAACAGTTTTACTAATTTTCAAGACTCTCATCTCCACAAAATGCCTGGGACTTTAGAGTGGGAGACGGTGTACCATATCTAAGAGGCAGGGTCCATAGAACCTGGGATGTTAGTCCAGTCTCTCCAGACGATGGCTCACCCAGGAATAACTTCAAATAGTTGTCCTGACATGGGGGGATAGTATCAGTCCATGTTTGGCCCCTCAGGAAGGGCTTTCCAAATGCTTCAAAGTTTGTCCTCAGTCAAAGGCATAATGACTGTGGGTTAATGCTAAAGCCTTGGCTGCTTTGTGTTTTGTTTACACAGGAGCAGCTGAACCCTTACAGCACTGGGACTTTTTACTCTGAGGAGCTGGATTTTATTCATTCATCCATTCATCCAATGGACAGCATGGGAGACTCTTACTTTTGAGTCTACAACATCATAGAAATAAATCAAAAGAATTATAAGGGAGTTAGATGCAGGAGGACCATAGCTGAGGGAAGGGGAAGCATCTCGGGTCTACCCCCAGTGCAAATAAATGTGGATCTCCCAGCTGTCTTTGAATGCTGAATCTTCACCATCTCCAATGGGCAGTGCCCAGAAACCATCACAGCTATTAGCCAGACCTGCTGGGGCTGGCTCCCTCAGCTTCTGTTTATTTTTTTAATTTAGATTGTTGACAGTTTTTGGTTCCAATAAATTGAATGGATGTTTAATTAAAAAACAAAAAAAGAATGTGACTTCTTGAGTTAAATAATCTTGGTAGATGTTTGGGGTTATTCACTTTGGGCAAGTAACTTAATCACATATTTGACACTTATTCAACCTCTCAATAAGTAATGATAGTAGATATTGCTGGAAGATTTTCTGGGTTTTTTTTTGTTTGTTTGTTTGTTTTTTATTTAATTTCTTGTTACTAAGTAACTGTAAGAGTAGAAGTGGGAGGCTGATCAATGTATGTGGGGTGAGAGAATAGAAGTTTGAGTGGGCAAAAATGTAGATAAGTAAAAATAGTGTACCAATACTAGATAAGGACTTAGATGAATGTGTCAATGGGTAAGTAAAAAGATGGATGGATGGGTGGATAGATGGATGGATGGATGGATGGATGGATGGATGGATGGATGGATGGATCAATTTGCTGATAAGAAAATTAAGGGGAAGAGGATAGATGGATATGTGAAAATATATATAAATTTATATAGTCTTTTTTTGAGAACATATGGGTGGAGGAAAGAGTAGCTTAAAGGCATAGCTGACTGAATAAGATTCTCAAGCATCCTCCCATTTAAGTTCCACTGCACACTATTCACTGTGAGTCAATGGGTGATTGAACATATGGATGTATTGGTGAGAGGATGGGTTGGAAGGACCACAAAGTTTCTTATTAAAATATCTACTTGGTGAAAACATAACAAATTATTCTGTCTCAAAGCACTATATCCCATTCTATACTAAAGCAAACAGTCCTTGAAGTCCTGCTATAAATTATGGAAGATCCTTATATGAAAAGTTTCAGTGCATAGTTAATTTTCAACAAACCAATCTTCTTTACAAGTTCTCTCCAAACATCTATAGATATCCCAATAGAGAGAGGGAAGTTTTTGTGCCAAATAAACAACCAATATGTAATATGAGCAAGGGGAATAGCATGGAAAAAAAAGACACCAAGGTCATCGGCCCCAAACAAGAGAAATGGATTTTTAAACAAATATGGATATTTTAAACAGATATTTAAAATATTTTCTAAAGGGAAAATCACAATGAACATTCAATTACACTGTGGAGAAACATAAAAATTCTCAAAGAAGGTTATGTTAATGTTCTTTATATTTCAAAAGAACTTGATAAATCAGAGTACTGATAGAAGTTGAAAACATGAGATGGATTTCTAAAGTGATCATCTCAATTACTTACTAAACAGAATGTAGCTTGTTAGCCAAATAATCGACAAGAGCACAGAAGGGAAGAACACAGTGGCTAACCAAAAGACAGTCTTTTACTGACTCAGAAATTTTTAATTTATACAGGGACTGTGGGACAATCAAAGTGTGTATTTGGAAGAACATTGGAAATTAAGTTAAAAAATAAATAATAGGGAACATATGTACCTCAAGTGATGGATCACCTGGTTCCCACATACAAGGCCCGGGGTTCAATCCCCTGTACCTCCTAAAAACAAACAAACAACAACAACAAAAAAAAAAAAACAAAAAAAAACAAGCAAACAAATGAAAAAACCAACTCAAGGGAGCCAGTTTAGCTCAGTGGTTGAGCGCCAGCTTCCCACATATGAGGTCCCGGGTTCAATTCCCAGCCCCAGTACCTAAAAAAAAAAAAAATAATTAAAATAAATAACTTAATAAATAAATAAAGTAAAACTAGTTTGGGCCATAGAGTAGAGGTATGGAAGTAGGTGAATCATAGTTTTCTGTGGTCAAAATGCCTAATAACAATTTACTGTCACCCACTCACACTCCCTGAAGATATACTTAAAAGCATTGTAAACTATTTCATCCAAAGTACTGTAAGATTGCAGAGGGCCATGGCCCAAACTCATGACTCCCCATCGGTGAAGAGAAAAATATACAAATATGTAAAAGTGTTGATAGGAGAATTACGAGTAAGAGGATGAGTGGGTAGATAGTTTTATTGAAGCACACAGGGGTGGACGAGGGTGGAGGAAGGTGCAGCTGACTGAATGGGTTCTCAGCACCTTTCCCTTTGTATAAGTAAGAATCAAAAGACCAACAACCACTAGTTATTATCTTGGACAAATCACTTAAATTTTCCCTATTTTAGTTTCCTTTTTTAAAAAATGATACTAATAACTATACCATCAGCATCAGCGTTGAAAATTTTCTCTTGAATTGTTGTGAGAATAGCATATATACGAAAGCCTTTTATGTTGTTTTGTTTTTCAACAGCTCTGCTCCCAAGTGTCATTATTCATATAGTAAAGATTTGGAAGTGGATTCCACATTCTATAAAAAAATCAGGAGTAGATGCTAACAAAAGTTTATAGCACTGAAAATGTGCAGGTGCATGTCCATGTATATTTCCCCTTTTCATCCATACCCACCAACAGAACCTGAAAATTGGCTCAAAATTAATTAATTAATTAAAAACAACCACAACAACAACAACAACAAAAATTCAAAGAAAACCTAAAACCTCAAGTTGCCCTTAATGTTTTGCACTATAAATAGATCTACTAGAAATTTGTAAATCTCCTGCATTAATAATAGTGATATTAATTTTTATACATAAAGATAGTAAATAAACAATTCTTAGAGTATTTTTGTTTTATTAATAATCAGGATAAATAATCCTATCAAGCCCTCCTAAATCATCCCATCTTATTCAAAATAGTGACTGCAATTTGCAGTGGTACTACTGATAGATTATAATTCTGCATATAGCAAACAAAACAATGCCCTCTTGCTACCCAAATATGTACAAATTCTATTTTTCAGAAGCTGTGAAAAAAATTATCTGAAATGTCAAAATAGACATTGCCAATATGATTAAAGACCTTGAGATGGAAAGATTATTCAGGTGAAGCCTATCTAATCACATGGAACTTTAAAAGTGAAGACTCTTTCCTGGTTGTGGTCAGGGGAAGTGTGTCTACAGGAGAATTGTCAGGGAGATGAAATTTTATTGACTTTGAAGATGGAGGAAAGAGGCTAACTGTCAAGGAATGCGCGTAGCTGCTAGAAGACAGAAAAGCAAGGGGATGGATTCCCTTCTAATGCTTCCAGAAAGGAACACAGCCCAGTCAGGTAACTTTATCTTAGCCCATGTCAAATTTCTGACCTATAGAACTCTAAGACAGTAAATCTGTATGGTTTTAAGTCACTAAATTTGTGGTAATTTGTTACAGCATCAAGAGAAAACTGATATGTTAGACAGATATAGTAATAAAACTTTTGGAATGTTAATAAGTTTACACATATATCAGGGAGCAAGTGACCTTGAGTAAACCTTGTGTTCTTTCTAACTTCAGCTTTCTTCCTTTGTAATATGAGGAAAGGTATACTAATTTACTTTTCAGATGTTGTCTAGCTCAGTCTGTGAATATTTATCAATATCCTTCCCATTCGTCTAGCTATTTTACATTTTCAATATACTATCATGCATATTCCCTCAGAAAATATATGTTACCAGTAAGCTACCCAGACACAGAGAATAACCCAGTCACTCAAATATTCAGCTATTTCTTCAGAATATTAATTGAGAAATTCCCTACACTAGATATATTATATTAATTTCCTCTTATTTCATTTAATCATCATAACAACTGTATGAGGCATATGCTAGGCTCCTTATTTTACAGATTAAGGAGACTGAAGATTAGTCTCCTAACTGGATAATTAGTCTCCTAACTGGATAATTCTCCAAACTGGAGAATTATCAAATATACTTTGCAAATCAGAATCTACCAATGAGAAACATTGAACTGTGGGGGCACATATCATGACTGTGAAAGGTTGTCAGAGACACAAGGGGAGAACCAGGTCTTTCTATAAGTGAAATATAGATTTCACTTTGGCATATTCTTAAGTGATTGTGTTCAAGAAGTAAGTTGCTCCTCAATTATTTTTGGATGCAAAACTGAGGGTTCTTGAAAATAATTCTGTATTTAGATAAAGGCTTGATAGGGCTTGGTGTACAAATTGCTTACCAATTTGTGTGTGTGTAATTAGGCAGTTTTTGGAGGGTTGGGGGAGGACTGGGGAGAGAAGATGAAAAGTTACTATGGCCCTGTGAGTTTAATCACTGTAAATCAACATTAATCAAGGGGAAAAAAAAAAAAAAAGGGAGGGCTTTGTCTCCAGGAAACAGAGCTGCAAGGTCAGTAAGAAGGTCACTTCCCTACCTCTATAAGACTTTGGGCCAGAGCACTGAAAGAAACAAGAACACTCAGAGCAGCAGTTCTCAATATCGGGTCCACAAACCTCTGGGGACCTCAGCCATAGTGTGCCTGGGGTCAAAGTTATTTGTCTTTTTCACTGTGTTGAAATTTGTACAGTGGACAAACTGCTGCTACATTAGTACCAATCTAGACATTGGCACCAAACTGTACTAAAAGTCCCAGTGTTCTTTGCCAGCAGAGATTCTCAAAGGTAAAAAATAATAATAATAGCTTAATGTCTTTGATGAGGCAGTAAAAATGTATTTTATTTAATTGCAATCTGGAGCATACATTTTGAATAGTCTGTGAAATGAAATGGACAGTAGACATAAAGCAATTCTTCTACATATTAAAGTATGACTATTGTCTCAAGGAAAATAACATTACTAAAGTCAAGCTGAACTGGCTATGTTTTTAAATGGAAAATTGCTTCTTGAATGAAAAACTAATTGGCAAACTATGGTTATTTAGAGTCCAGCATTTGGCATATATTTTAGCAAAAATGAATAAAGAAAGGCTATCACTTCAAAGGTAACCAAGAATATTTGTCGCCAATGATAAAAGTTGAGCTTTCAAGCAAAAATTAGAATTTTAGAAAACCTCTATTTGCCATTGTGAGCTTGAAGACTTCAAGATATTAAAAGATGTTTCTTATGAGTTGATGCCAATATTAATGGATGTGATTTCAACTATTTATTGTATAATGAAATGAGTCAAAATCGGGAAGATATTTTATGACTCAGTAATCCAGTATTTTTCAAATGACCAATGCATACTCTTAGAATTTTTAAAATATCCATTCAAAGTGTAAAATGGATTAATGTAACAAAGTATATATGTTATTGATGTGATTTAAGATTCCACACTTGAATTAGCTTTCAAGAAAACTACCACTTGTGGAGATTTTGGTATGCTATGAAAGAATACCCGTAGTTATCTGAAAAGGTTATTAAAATATCTTCTTGGGAAGCGGCTGTAGCTCAATCAGTAGGGCTCCCGTTTACCATATGGGAGGCCCCGGGTTCGATTCCCGGGGCCTCCTGGTGAAGGCAGGCCCGCCCGCACGGCGTGGTTGGCTGACCCAGTGAGCACAAGCAGCAAAAGGGGGGATAAATGAATAAATAGATTAAAAATCTTAAAAAAAAAAATAAATAAATAAAATAAAATAAAATATCTTCTTATTTCCAATTACATATTTGTATGAGGTCGGACTTTCTTCATATACTTCAATGAGAACAACGCATTGCAACAGATTGGATGCAGGTGTAGATGTAAGACTCCAGTGGGCTTCTGTTAAGTCATTAAAGACATTAAAGAGACTTCAAAAATGTAAAATGTCACTCTTCTCACTATCTTATTTCAAAATATAGTTATTTTCATTAAAGTATGTCATTTATGTTAATATTTATAAGTTTGTTACTGTTAGTTTTAAATAATTTAAATTTTTAAAAAATTTTCACAGTTGTTTTCAAATATGGCAACAATCAATAAATATAATTCACCTAAACCAAAGTTTTGTGGAATTCTCAATAAGTTTTAAGAATATAAAAGAGTCCCATGACCAAACAATTTTAAGAACCTCATGCTTAAATTTAATCCAATTATATCTCAATAAAGTTGATTTTAAAAAACTAAATGTAATTTAATATTGTAGACATAGGTGCTCCTAGTCTGAAGGATCTGGGTTGTGAGAGAGAGGAAGAGAGAAGTGGAATGGTATGGTTGGTGAAAAGTAGGAAAGAAGAAAGGAAAAATTATAATAATTAAATAAAATATTTAATAAAAATTTAATATGTGCAAGACAGTATGCTTGGAAATTTCTCACAAAATATCCCATTTCACATAGCTCTGTGAGGAAAATAGCAATGATCATCATTGTCACTAATTGGATACCTTCTATTTATGGGTGAGGCAAATAGGCAAAAAGATGATAGACAACCACATGCCCAAACTGCATACCTTGCATTGCTTGTTCATATGAGAAAAAACATATATTCATGATTTTAATTTTATAAGGAATAAGAATATAAAATCCTTCACTTAAAATTACACAGATAATAAAGTAGCAAAAATTCATAATTCTGTCCTATGGTCAAAAGTCATTCCCTATCTTTTCTCTCACACAGTCCTGCTGAGCTAGGTATCATTCCCATTTCACAGATAAGAAGATGAGAATTCAAGAGGTTGAATAACTTCCTCAAGTTCTAATGGCTGGCTAGTAGCAGGACAAGGAACAAACCTCACTTATGCCCAACATGGCTGAAACAGTATTGTTTAAGGATGTTTCTCTGTCCAAATTGTTGTGACTATATGATTTGTCAACCTTCAGATCATAATATCAATTCTGACCTAACTCTCCAGAGACAAATGAAATATGTGGCTGGATTTGTCCACAAAATAGAACACGTCTCAATTTCCATTTTTGTGTGTATACACAGTCAAGATAATTAGGAGAGATTTTCATAATTGTAGGACAAAGCAAATCCAGTCCCACCATATCAGTACTCTAAAGGAATCCAAGGAAATAAACAGCACACATCTTTATATATTTTTCCATGCATATTTAGTGTAAAAAAATCACTTTTTTGGATATATTAATCATTATAAAAGGAATTCATGTTTCCTGTAGAAAACTTGGCAAGTAAATTAACAGAAGAATAAAACATGCTCCACCTAAAGACAACCACCTCTATAAATGGTTTGTATAAAAATGTATATCTTGGGGAGTGGATGTAGCTCAGCGGTTGAGCACCTGTTACCCATGTACAAGGTCCTTGGTTCAATCTCTGGTACCTCCTTTAAAAAAAACAAAAGCATATCTTGAAAGAAAGAATTATTCTACACTTGAGATCACACTATAAATACAATTTTGCATCCTGTTTTTCTCACTTTACTTTTTTATAGATAAATAATGATGTCAAATTTTTATCTGTAATATTTTAGATAAATAATGTACACACTAAATCCTTTTTTATAATTGTAGTTTTTAGCAATCTATTGACAAGATGTACTGGAATTTTCATAACCTTTATCACCATTGTCCTATGTTGAGGAAAATTTTTTTTCATACTTATGACTAATTGCAGTGACCAACTGCTTTGATCCAGAAGCTATAAAAAAAGGAAATTGCTCATGAGATAAAAATCCAAGATCCAGACAAAATTATAAATGTCTTTTTAAAAAACTCTGATTTCCAGAAATCATTGTATAAATGTATGCAATTTGGTAAACTATACTTGCCCACTTTCTAATTGTTGGAAAATGAATAAAATGCTCAGTGACAGGTAACACAATATATTAATGGTGTCATATTTCCATCAACAATATTCATATCTGGTGTTAAATTTTGTATGTTGTCTTATATATTACATCATTTTATTTGTACCACAACTCTGGGGGATTAGATACTATATAAGCCCCCATTATTTAGCTGTTGAGAATAAAGGAAAAGATATTTGAAGATTTGAACCCAGGACATTCGATTCTAAACTCAGCTCTTTTCATTTTACAGCACTGGTAAGGACTCAAAAAATGTTTTTTTCTGTTGTTTTTGTTTATTTGTTTTGTTTTGTTTTTGGTATGAAGAAGACTGTCTGAATTGAAATTAGTTGATAATTCCCTAACTCAATCTTCAGACCCTGGAGTCACCACTGGTAATTTTACTCTTAATAACTAATACAATATAGCAGCATAGCATTTGTGGGGGAAAGTAAGAAGATTGGCTCACAAAAACTGGGTTTGAAAGCTTCAATGTACAACCACAGGAAAATTGTTTAAACTCATCTTGCTGCAATCTGATGAAAGTTTTGCAAAGGGGAAACAAATTCCCTCCCTGGCCTGTTGTGAATATTAAATGAAATACAATATGTCAAATACATGGCAAAAAGCTAGCATATTCAAGTTCCCTGCCCCAAATCTCCCTTTTCAAAGCAAACTTTACAACAATTTGCACATTAAATCAATCCTTCTGAGACTCTGGATGTTCATCTCAAACCACAGGTGAATATTATCTCAGGTTATTATGAAGCCCTGACAATCTAAGAGGCTGGAGGAAAGAGGAATGAGGATATTTTCATATGTATGCTTAGTTCATTGTAAACTTAGCAACCATTAGAATCACAGGTAAAAACAGATTGTTGGGGCCTACCCAGCAATTTTGGGATGGTGGCCAAGAATTTGCATTTCTTAGAAGTTACCAGGTAATGCTATGGCTGTTGATCCACAAACCACGCTTTGAGAACCATTGTCTTGAATTAAAAAAAAAATTCCCTCTGTGATTCTTTTCTCTCCCTCTCTCTCTCTCTCTCTCTCTCTCTCTCTCTCTCTCTCTCTCTCTCTCTCTCCCCCCCCCCC